>JAUTBT010006668.1:0-26090 GCA_032361225.1 Lepetodrilus schrolli
TTGTTGTCGCATTTATGTCTAAAAGCTTGAGGTCGCATTAAATTAGTGACGCATTAATTTCCTGATTTACAGTATAGTGGAATCATCACATATTCTTCAGGATGTTACTATCGTGTTAGTTAGCAGCTTGGTTTACTGCCTGTACAGGTTTTTACAAGCCAAACTTTCTCGTATACCCAGAGACCAAAGGTTGAGGGACGTACGAAAGATTTCAGCTTGTAAAACCCCATATGCCCTGGAAATCACACTGGTAAAAAATGTATCCAAAATTGTAATAGAATTACATACTTTTAAGAAAGTGAACGTGTGAATATTCATGCAGAATATTTCTCTAACGTACAAGTCCAGGGTGGCCGCCATGACGTCACAGTAATCGTGAGGTCACAACCTTTAACAATGGCCAAACTGGGGTGTACACTGATTTCCAGGACACCTATCAGCCAATCAAATCACTAGAATCGTTGCATATTATGGATAATGTTACCGTAATTATACGTGGAAAAAGTCATTGTAAAGATTTTGAAAGTGTCTTTAACCTCTTGAACTTGATTGAAAATCCTAATGTTATCTTACAGAGCATGTTTAGAAAATTACTATATATTTCTCATGTTTGCTGCTATAAACTATTGATTCACGGATTCATACAGTTTGCACATCAGTTGTTTTTTTTCCATTCCTGAATGAACGTAAAATAATTGCAGTCAATCCTTTAATAATAGTATTCAAATTAAAGGGGGTTGTGAGAGTCATTTTAAAATCTGTAATGTTAAAGGTATCTATGGGAACCCTACAAATTACAGATTTGACCACCATTAACATTTGGCCTATGGAGAATGACCCCCGTATTATTTTCAGAATTGCTAACACTGAATAACCAATTTCACAAACATGATAAATGTTGTCTTACCAGCTGCTTATGGTCATGGTTTAAGAAAAGTTGTAATTTTTTTATTTTTTTATCCATTGAATGCAGACACATGGGGGAAAGAAAAATGATATGACCATCTAGCGTGGGCCGTCTTGTCATGTGATTCTTCAACCACCAAGTATGTGTTGTAGTTGGTAGTTGGCACCAGTCACCGGATCCTACCAACACCTACTGTGGCATGTTACATCACCAGCCCCTACTATGTATTGTACCAGTCACACGACACTCTAATGGATGGTATCTCAGTACATCGCCGATATCTCTGCACATTTTCACAGTTGACCATTGTCACGTACATGCATTGGCCCTATCAGAATCGCCCATGTAATGAACGTGGATATCAGATTATGTGGAATCAGTGTAGTATAATCATATGCCCGACCCTTATTTTTCATGCAGTCATGTAACACTCGTTAAATCAGTGACCAGTGTTGGGTCTCCTCTGTCACTTCAATCTACATTGCTCTTGTTACACGACTTTGTGTGATGGCGTTAACAGTACAATAATCAGGTAATGTGGGATCATATTGGTTGTTATTAAATGCTCGGGGGGGGTTGGGGGGTGGGGGGGGGGATAGGAAAGTGGTAGAACTTTGGACTTTGGAGCCAAAGGTTCCAGGTTCAAATCCCGCCCCAGGGTCCCGGCATCATTGTTCGCGAAAGTTACCTTTCTGACGCGATATTGATAGGATGCGATGTCTGTAGAGTGTCAATGCAGTTATCATCCCTGCCCTAAACTGACAAGTCGTGATATAAGTGAAAGAATCTTGAAAGCGGCTATAATCCCCTATTAAAAAAGTAAATAAAAATAATTCAATGCTCAGTCAACATGGTGACATGCCAGTGACCAGGAGTGTTTGTGAGAATTGATCACTGTAGCAATAATTGGATTCTGGACGGGTCAGGTGCCCCCTCACCCCCACCCCCAAAAAGAAAGATAATCTTTTGCAAACCATATTGTTGTAATCAGTTGAGATTTTTGTAAATTGCGTCAAGAATAGTCACTGAATTGGTTACGTCCAATCTCGGAGAAACGTTATATTCCACAGAACGGTCAATGAATGATTGTACTAGTGAATAGTTAATAGGTTGACATCATTAATGAATTCCGTGAATGGGAACAGGTTTTATGGTTAATGAATAGCCTGGTGTGGGGTCATGGGTAAAGGAGGGTGGTGCTGTAATCTTTGACTATAATCCCTTGTTGTTAAAAGTTCATGGATGTGTGCGAGGAGAATATATACATCGGGCGCCATTGTAACAGGACCTCGTTAACTATGGTATTTGAACCTAAGTTGTCTGGATACGAATTCCAGCACTGACTCGAGTCAAATGGGTAATTCTCTGGTCAAAATCAGTATGATGATGATGATGGATGATGATGATGGATGATGATGATGATGATGATGAAGATGATGATTCATTTCCCATATACTCCATGGGCATGTGCAAACCTTTATACTATTATTACCATGTGCACACATTACACCTCAAATCCTTAGGGAATATGCAACCTACACTGAAATTTCAGGTTAATATTCACAATTCCATTTCATCCTATCAGGTACCCATTCACAGCTGGGTGTACTGGAGCAGTGTAGATCTAAGCACTTTGCTCAAGATGGCGTGAAGTAGGCTCAAACCCGGGATCTCCGAGTTATGAGGCAGACTTGCTACCTCTATACCACCACACTCCACTTTGTATGATCAGTGTATTTTGTACACAACTACATATATACAGTGTACAATGATTGTCATATATGTACAAGCTGTTTGATGGATGTTATCAAGCACATTGTTGTAGATGTCCTGGACTACAGTATAAAGAGGTCGACACCAATGAAACGTAATGCTGTGGGCAATTCACTCACTCATTTTTTTTATGTTCCATCAGACACGTATTGTTTACTAGAGATTTGCTTTATCTTTTAATGTGTATTATTGTTAACATGCTGGACCTATGAAGTGCTATAACGATGTCATGCAATGGCGCCCGATGTTTGTTCTCCCCACACACCCCGTGTTATTATTAAGCTGGCATTGGTAGATACGGCATGCAGTGACTATTTTCTCTAAGATATATAATGGAAGGGGCTGCCATGCTTGTACCTACATTAAAAATTATATCCATAATAATTATACGTTAAACCTGTCCATGCTGGCCGCTCATTAGGAGCAATGCCTGTGTCTAATACAGCAAGGAGAGGGATGAATTAAACCCTCTGAATAATAAAGTTATGAAATTAAATACTGTACAGTTATATTTGAAATTAAGTACTGTACAGTTATGTTTGATTTGTCAATTTATTCAATGACAGTTTGCAACCAGATGCAGATTACCACCAGTTTGAGAAGCTGTTGGGAATAACTTTGAACTTTAATTACTTTTTCAGTTTGCAATTTAATATAATGCTTTTTCTTTTCTTTTATGAATCTTTGCATATCAATTGTTTTATGTCATTAAAAGGAATTGTAAAATTATGATAAATATTTGCATAAATTAAATGTCAATGAACAATCCCCCAATATTTGTCCGTATACTATTAGTATAACAGCTATAGGAAAGACCACCTTTGATGAATTCAGTGCAATCCTTAAAAGATAAGAAGCCGGAACTTGATTTAACTGGAATGTCATATCTGGGCTAATAAAAATACTACTTGTTTTCTGTCAGGTTTCCATTCATTCAAAATCCTGTAATTTTGTTCTAATGCGGGAATCGAGTGCATGTGACAAGTTTCAGTCAGAGTTCATCCGTGCATTGAGGCCGTGCAGCTGAAGAGGACACAGTGTGCATATTGTCTGGGAGTAAGAGTATGGATTTAACTGGCTTTGTGAGTAGTGTTTGATCACCAAATTGTTTCACAGGTGAACTGGGCAGACTGTCATAATGTTAAGTACTGAATGCAGTTGGCATGATGTTGGGGGTGATTTGATGTTGGGCGTGATGTTGGGCGTGATTTGATGTTGGGCATGATGTTGGGCGTGATTTGATGTTGGGCATGATGTTGAGCATGATGTTGGGCATGATTTGATGTTGGGCGTGATGTTGGGCGTGATTTGATGTTGGGCATGATGTTGAGCATGATGTTGGGCATGATTTGATGTTGGGCATGATGTTGAGCATGATGTTGGGCATGATGTTGGGCGTGATGTTGGGCGTGATGTGGTGACTACCTGTACACATGTTTAATAGCTGGTCAAGGTTGTGGATACAGCTACCAAGATTTTATCAGGTGAAATTGAGCAGATACTCTGCGTGTCCCCATTACTACAAGCTGTGCCAGCTCTCTGTGTACTGTTTGTTACACAGTAGTTTATTGTGATAAAGAGCATAACTGTCAGTTTAAGCTGGAAATAATATCCATGCGATGAAAGAGTTTCGACTCAAATTGACCATGCAACAGAAGATGTTCTATAGCTTTGAAAGCTTCCGTCAAATGTGTTTTAAAGTATTGATATATTAATATAAATGTAGTACTATGCTGTCACTGTAGTATGACCATGTTGATTGTAATAGTATTATTATTATTAAAGTGTAGATATTAAAGTGGCAATGCAGTTATCATCATTGGTCCGTCAGTACCAGCTGGTGCCAGCAGGTTTACTGCAATATTCAATGCTATGGATGTTACGGGTTTCTTCCTGCCCTAAAACTGACAAGCCGTGATGTAAGTTAATGAATCTTGAAAGCGTCTTTAAACCCCCAATTCCAAAAATAAAATTTAAATTTAATTAAAGCATGGTCTATGTATGTTACATTCCCTATTTTCACCCAATGAATCCTATTCAATATACCCAGCATGCATATCTATTTTACTTAAGTCTAGATTTGGGGGGATCATTGGGTAAAGAATTTCAGTCAATCCTTTTATATAAATACCAATCAGTAGAACTGATATACGTGTGAATGATTTTGTGAATGATTTACTTTCACAGTCATAGACTATCGTTAAAACCCTATATTAAAATTTTTGTTTGTTTTTGAATTTACATTAGGATTGTATGAATGAATGAATTAGTGCTTGACATCGCAGCGGGAATATTTCACCCATTTCACCATTAGGATTTTAGGATACCTTTGCAGCCTGATGGTAATGTGGTTAATGCAAATATATATTTTCAGAAATAGATTTTCTTTTACATTACCAAATATTGAATGGAAAGATTCATATTTAGTCTGATGATGAATGATGTCTTAAGACACACTTTACTAATACTATTGTTTATCCTGGGTTCTTGAATTCGATACAAATCTTTCTGAATGTCTTTAAGTGGATTTCATCCATATTCAGGTTAATACATGTTAATACCCCTATTCCGCCCTAAATTCCTTCTGAAAAGGACTGGGATGAATATCCAATTAGAGGCTGATTTATTCTCCGCGTTCCGTTTAGCTTTTCCGCAGATATTTGTTCTACCACTTTCCGCGCCAACAAGAGGGTTTTGGGCTGTGGCTGTTCTGACATCGCCGACAGAGTCTACCAGTACTTGTATCAATGACCTTTTAGGAAGTGTGCCACTGGGCATGTGACCGCAAGCCAATGGTATAAGCACACCAGACAGTTCCATTCTATTTGGTAGCCTGTCCCTTGGTGCTTCAGATGATTGGATGACGGTCGGCCTAGGGGGAGAAATATGGATGTCATCAACTGATGCAGGACATTGACTAAATGGATAAATTTACTTGGCTGGGGTGGGAGTTGGGGGGAGGGGGGGGTGTATGATTTCATATAAACGAATGCAGAACAATGTTTTCATATCGTTATCGTTTTGTTCCACCCAAAGTGTTTTCAGGTATTTATTAATACATTGATTTTTAACGAGGCATAGAAATGGGTTAATAGGCAATGTTGTCGCAATGCATACCGGGTATGTATGAATTGATTGATGTCGTTGCGCCAGTATTGGTCCTACTCCATTCACCTGGGAATAAGATTTCATTGACTATTTTCGCAAAGCAGCCAGGTGGAGACAAATTGGTTAATGGCATTGGAATCAGGCTATTTGTTGCTGGTGGAGTGTGGGTTCACAAACATGACAAATATGGCATTCATCGATGAATAGCAGACAACCAAGTACATATTGAGTGAGCTCTTGTTTTTTTTAAAACAACTGTAGTGATTCAAGGCCACTTTATTTCTAACTTGATCTCAATGGTTTGTCTTCTCGAGTGATGCAGCATTGTATAAATATAAGAATAATATTTTGAAAGATCTTTTTTTCACTGTCAAGTAGCACTAAGTAAACTAATGTTTAATGCAAAAGACTTTTCAAACTATCCTGGAGTAATATTGTATGAAAGCTTGCATTGTGTTTTGGTCGGGAATCATATTCTTCATCATATTCTTGCTTTGTTTCCAGAGCTCCTGTTAATCTTTTATCTGCTGGGTTAATGCACTATAGGGAATCTCTATCGGGAAGATGTTTAATAGCTCCACTTATTGTGCCCTGGTTTAAAGTCGATCACAGTTGCAATAGTAATTTTTTCTGCTTGGAAAGTGAACCAATGAGCACAGTAGTCGGCAGCCAATCGTCTTAATAGTTTCAAAACCTATAACAAGATAGTGTATTAAACCGTGCGATAGTGTATTAAACCGTGGGTGGGGGTTTAGGTTTGAGGGCGGTGAACTGAAGGGGAATTATGCTTCGATTTATTATGTTTCAATTTATTAGCAATCTGGCAATGTGATTACTCAGTCATTAGAAGTCTGTTTCATTAAAAAGTTTGGCTAGAGGTGTTTTGGGACTGGATTCTGGTTACACGGGACTGTTAGCACTGTAATTAAACATGGTGTGATTGTTGTGAGATAGGACAGCACTCAGAGATGTTGTCCTGAAGGCAAAACGAAGTAATTCATGGACACATTAGATACCGATACAATTAAACGGGATGTGCCACTAACCAGTTCTAGAGTTGTCGTGGAGTTATTTTTGTATTACGATTTTTTTCTTTTATGCTTGCACCATAACAGAGATAAATAATATGATTGTGCACTGCATAAAGAATATCGGTAAAAAAAAACAATAAAAAATAATAGATGCAGTGATGAGTAAAACTATCGGTGTATTGATCATTAAAACTCCAATGTCGATAAATCTGTCGCAAAGGAAAGATTATTGATACTTTTACTATTTACAATTTTACTTCCTTTGAATACGTTCCTTAGACCTGTGCGAAGTGTTCAGAGTACTCCGAACTGACAATTTTGTCAATGGAATGTCTGGCGCACTGTGCAGTCTGTACTCGCAGGCAAGGTAGTGCAGACAGCACAGGAAAAGTACAGTGATGTCACAACATAGGCAACTCTTTGGCGCCATCTTGCTTGTGTGAGACGACGCACGAGTCGTTCCTTCACTCAGTACACTGTACTGGGGTGACGTCACCTGTCTGTCTGAGAACACTTCGCACAGGTCAAAGGAACGGCACCTTAGTTATCTGTAAAGTATTTTTTTACATCATTAGTTCATTTGAATGATTTACTTCAAAACAGTTAAATCTATGTTCATCATCACTACCAGCAGGTTCTTGCAGGTTTACTGCACCAGTGATGTACATGTGTTGCAGGTTTCCTCCTGCCATTACAACTCACAAGCTGTGATAGGAGAAAAATAATCTTGAAAATGTCTCTAAATCCTAATTCAAAGAAACAAATAAATTACTATGTGGCACATAGAGATGTAGGTGTACGTTGAATTATTCAGAAAGTTTTTGAAGACTATGGTATAGGTCCTTCTAATGAAATTCCTCTCTCTAATGAATTTATTAGTCTGTTTCACACCTTGTTCTCACCCAAATCTGCCTATCTCAAAATATCACCCGAGAGGAGATAAGCAAGTGTCGGAGGATAACGAATTTCAGCAGCTTATCTCCTCTAATCAATATTATTTATATTTAAACTATTTACTTTCACACTCTGAGACTATGGATAGTCTATGAAATTATCGAATGCTTATTTGTCCCCACTAAGCAGGTATGTTATGGTAAGGTACAGCTGGGGCACCAGGCCCTGATTTCGCTAAACAAACTTGAGTTTGAGATTTTGCTCAGCTGAGATTTTTCCCATTGACTCAGTGCTGTAACTTTAGTAAAAATCTCAGCTTGGTTTTACTAAAGTTACAGCACTGAATCAATGGGAGAAATCTCAGTTGAGCAAAATCTCAAACTCAAGTTTGTTTCGAGAAATCAGGGCCATATCATGCCAGACTTCAAATACTGTCGGGATATAGGGTCACGGTCAAGGTCAAGATCAACCACCCAAGTAGCGTGGGTTGTATACTTCCCAGGGAGTTTAGGAGGTGAACTGAGTGCACATTGATCCATTGACCAGGGTAATAATGCAGCACTATGAGCAAGCTTTCGAGCATGGATTTGGTGCATGGATACACACACATCAGGGCGGGTGGTAAAACGTTGGACTTCGGAGCCGAAGGTTCCAGGTTCAAATCCTGCCCCGGGGGCCCTACATCAATGTTTGCGAAAGTTATTGATAGGATGCGATGTCTGTAGATTTGCAATGTAGTTATCATTCTTGGTCTTGTCAATACCAGCCAATGCAGGTTTACTGAACATTCAGCACTATTGATGTTGCGGGTTTCCTCCTGCCCTAAACTGACAAGCAGTGATATTAATAAAAGAATCTTGAAAGCGGCTCTAAACTCCAATTAAAAAAACCCCAAAACATTCATCATCATTATTATTATTATTATTATTATTATTATTATAGGTAATTATTATTTTAGCAAAGCCTTTTTGCTACATATGATCAACAGAAAAACCATTCAGGTACCATTCACAGATCAGTGTTGCTCACTTAGCACAGATTCCAGTTAATGGCCGATGACCATTATCATTGGAATAAAATATACACGTGTTGTACAGTTGCTATGGTTTCCGGTCAGTACGATGGAACGAGCACGTCGTGATCTCGCTATTGGTGCGATCGTCATGAATGGGGATATGGAATCTGACGCTGAAATCTGTTTGGTGGTACTCAGGATGGAGGTAGTATTTTAGGAGTTTCACACAGAGGAATCAATAATGCATGCTTCTATCATCACTCTGGATTGGGTACTATATAGTGTCCACACTACTGAGCGCAACAAATACTACTCTATACACACTGGATGAGTGACAACACTGATATTGGAGCGATTGTGGGTTCTTTTTTTAGCCATATATTATTGACACCATTTATTAACATTGCAGTCATAGCATATGGGTGTAATTTTTCCCAATGCAATGAAAAACACTAATTCAGTAAATTAATATTGTTGATATTTTTTTTATGTCCATTTGATGTAAGTTGAAGTTTGTCACAAGAGATTATAATTTCAGGTATTTCTGTTTGTTTCAGACATGCATCAAAGAAGGCTACCTTATGAAGCAGACAAGTTCATTCCAGGTAGGTGACGTCCATTAGCTTGCATTTAACAGGTAATGAGAACGTCGGGTCAAATTCAAACTTATGGCCACTACATACATTTAGTAACCAATGTGATCTCATAGGAGTCATACCTACAGAGAACATCTGTAGTGAGGTGTTATGTCAAAAGAGTGAACAGATGTGATCTTCAATGCACCTGTGGTCATACCAACAGATGTGATCCCTGATTGCACTGTCAGTGTCATACCAGCAGATGTGATCTGCAATTATGTCTACAATGCTCGGGCATCGTGTCATAAAAATGAACAGATGTGATCCTCATTGCACCAACAGATGTGATCTGTAATGTAATGTCATACCATTTGTGTGATTTCCAATGTGCTGTCATACCATTTGTGTGATTTCCAATGTGCTGTCATACCATTGGTGTTTGATCAAAATGCACAGTCATACCAACAGATGTGATCTGTAATGAGGTGACATGTCATCAGATGCTATATGTAATTAAACTGTCATGCCAACATGACATTTGTCATTCCCCAGTGCCCTGTTATACCAACAGATATTACACACTGTTATACCAACATATGTTACACACTGGTATACCAACAGATGTTACACACTGTTATACCAACAGATATTACACACTGTTATACCAACATATGTTACACACTGTTATACCAACATATGTTACACACTGTTATACCAACAGATGTTCCACACTGTTATATCAACAGATGTTACCCATAGTTATATCAACAGATGTTATACCAACAGATGGTACACACTGGTATACCAACAGATGTTACACACAGTTATACCAACATATGTTCCACACTGTTATACCAACAGATGTTACACACAGTTATATCAACAGATGTTACACACTGTTATACCAACAGATGTTACACACTGTTATATCAAAAGATGCTATCTGCAATGCACTGTTTGACTCTCTCATTTAATGCCTGTAAAACCTCTTATTTTATCCAACCGAATCCTGGTTTATGTTAATTGTTTCAAGGAAAGTAACGATTCCTTTGTCGAAAGATTGTTTTGCAAGATATGTTGTCATGGCTACACTGCAGCATCAACTACCATTCGGATTGGAGTTGCCGATGTTTTATGATTGACAGTCGAAGATGCACTAACCATCTAAGTTAATTATCCACTTGCTTCTTCATCTGTCTGACGCTAATTGCATTGGAGCACACAGCTGACCTTTTGATGAAGATCCAGATAACTATATGACATTCAGGCAGTAATGTCACCTTAACAGAAATAAATATGTGCATGAAATGCGGTTGTGAGATTTTAATGTTGAATATGTTATAAATGTTCTACAATTGCAAAGGATAGCAAGAGCGAGATCTATAAAAACAGTCACTATTGGGGGGTGGGTGGGGGGGGTGGGTGGGAAATCAATCCATCTGGCCCAGAGATTGCGAAACCTTTTCATTATGATTTCAACTCAAGCTCAAAATGTATATGGGGATTTGTAAACAAAACTTTGAGTTGACCATGAAATCATTATCTCTCGGGCTGAACATGTCTCTGAGACTGTTTATGATAACCTGGGGCGGATTGTAGCACAGTGGTAGAACGTTGGACTTCGTAGCCAAAGGTTCCAGGTTCAAATCCCACCCCAGGAACCTGGCATCAATGTTTGCGAAATTTACCTTTCTGACGCAATATTGATAGGATGCGCTGTCCACAATGCAATTATCATCCTTGGACTCGCAGGTTTACTGCAACATTTAATGCTATTGAAGTTGCAGGTTTCCTTCTGCACTAAACTGACAAGCCATGATATAAGTGAAAGAAACCCCAATTAAAAAAAAAATAAAAAAATGATATGCTTGCAGTGAATATGTATAATTTATCTTACTTCTAACATGAATGCCCCATTACATTGTGGTTGGCTAAATTCACCACATCGTCTCCTCCCCTCGTATGCTGTCTTTACAAGGTACAGTTTTCAGTAACGTTGGTAACTTAGTATAGTGTAAAGAACAAATGCACTTTTGCCTTTTATCAAGAATGAGAAGAATGGCATTCTATGTATGTAATTCCATGTGGAAAAAGTCTTATGGCAACTTGATTGCCATGTTGTTTTGTATCAAGCAAGGACATCTAACTGATAATATGATCCATTCTTACATTTTAAAGGGTGACAAGAACCTCATGGTCAAGCACATCTTGCTTGACTGTGCTGGGTTTTACTCCTCAACAAATCTCAAACATTTTTTCTCATCCTATCTGGGTTTTTTTAAAAAGACATTGGTCTGTGTCATAAGTTTTAATCTTTCACCATTGCATACTTAATTATATTCGCACTATTTCATCATTCCCTGTGCTCAATCATATACTGCACTTTTAATCAAACCTTTTTGGCATGTATTTCATGGTGCCTTTCATTTTCACCGATTCATATTATATAATTAATGAATGCATGTATGTGTGAAAGATTCCTGCTGTGATGTAGAACTATAATTCACTCGCTCACCGTTAATATGAACAGAATTTAGCACTAGTTCAGTGCTAATGGCACTGAACTCAGGATGTATTTTGGATTTTCTTTTTGAATTGTATTTTAGAGCCGCTTTCAAGATTCTTTCACATATCATGGCTTGTCAGTTTAGGGTAGGAGAAAACCTGCAACATTCGTAGCACTGAATGTTGCAGTAAACCTGTGAGCACCGGCTGGTACTGACCGACAACGGATGAAATCTGCATTGCCATTCTACAGTCGGCGCATCCTATAAATATTGCGTCAGTGGTACCTATGAGCCAAGCATGCTGGATGTCCACTGTCTACAAACTTTGCATCCAAATCTTTTCCTGTGGAACAAGAACACATTTCCCATAATGGCTAGTAGTCTGACATTATACATTGCCAATTTGTATGAAAGAGTGAATGAAGAACAATATTCCAATTTATTTCGCAATAGTATTCAGAATCTATTGGTCAAAGGGAAGCAACTCTGTCACTTGACGTGTATCGACTATCCGCTTGTCATCTGCTACAAATATGAACAAAATAGATATTACCTGTCTCTACAATGATCTTCAAGGTTATGGCGGCGTGAGACTGTTCCGTTGCACCTCGGTTTGGTTGACCACCGCGATCATCCCAAATGCGGATTACTCGAGCGCAATTTATTCGTTTTGGGGGTCTGCATTCACGCTCTCCCCTTAAAAAAAATATTTAAAAAATGTATTTAAAAAATTAAAATTTTTTTTTTTATATATTAATAATGGTGATTGAACATGATGAATGGGAAGTTATTGTAATATTTAATTATATTTCGCGCATAATTTATTCCTTGTGTTTTAAACTATACCTTGTGTTTTATATGAAGCTCTTGTATCCAGTAAGAGAACGTGCCCCGGCCAGGAGTAGGTTGTTTTATCTTTCTGTGAACCGACAAGCCACTGTCATTTATTTTGTTTCAGAGATGGAAACGGCGATGCTTCAAGCTACAAGGCCGGCGGTTATACTATGCAAAGGATACAAAGGTAGGTGGTCCAGTATGAAAATGTAATTACCAATCGTTAAAAGCCGCCTCAAAATATGTGTTGTGTATTTATTGTCACTCTTGGATTAATCAAAATGCTGGTTCTATATATATATAGACTGTGACATTGCCTTAAGTGAGGAAAAGGTTAAGATACATGTGATATAAGATAGTCATACCAGTCTTGGCCAGAGGGATTACCTCTTTGGCTCAGATGGTAGAGACTCGCAATCCAGAAAGGGGGGCGGGTGGTAGCGCAGTGGTAGAACAGTTGCACTTCGGAGCCAAAGGTTCCAGGTTCAAATCCCGCCCCGGGGGGCCCGGCATCAATGTTGATAGGATGCAATGTCTGTAGTCGTGATATAAGTGAAAGAATCTTGAAAGCGAATTAAAACACCAATTAAAACAATAAAAAATAAAAAATCGCAATCCAGCAACTCAGGTTCAAATTCCAGGATCAGCAGTGTCCTTGGTTACAATGGCTCCCAACAGTGGAGCATGTTATATCACACGGCTACATTCGGATAGAAAGGGACTAATGTATCATGTATGGCATACCAAAGTCATTAGTCCTCGTATCACTGAGTGGTGAAATATTGTCGGAAACGGTGTGTAAAATCCCTGCTCATTTGTACGTATGCCGAGGTTAAAGGAGAAGGGAGGCAACTCATTCAGTATTACATTAATCAATACCATTGCATTCAGATTACAGCATAGTTTAGAGGGAATATTTATGACCTTTATCAGGGCAGGTAGTAGAGCAATGGTAGAACATTGAATCTCAGAGCCAAAGGCCCTGGGGGTCTGGCATCACTGTTCGTGAAAGTTACCTTCTGACACCATCATGATAGGATGGTGTTTGTACTGTGGCAATGCAGTTATCATCCTTGTTCCGTCATCCCAACTGGTGCTCGCAAGTTTACTGCAATATTCAGTTCTATGGATATTGTGGGTTTCCTCCTGCCCTAAACTGAAAAGATGTAATAGGAGTGAAAGAATCTTTAAAGTGGCCCTAAACCCCAATTAAAAAATATAATTGAAAAAAACAAACACTTAATACCAATGACATAAAATAGTCACACACTTGTTTGATAGTTTAAATCAATTCATGTTTTAAATTTTAACAGAGAAAAAGTGTACACAATTGACACTATAACAATGTAACTTGTGTGACTGTTACCGACACCATGACACTACAGTGAGACCAACAGCACTGTAGTGTCACCAGCACTAGTGTCACCAGCACTGTAGTGTCACCAGCACTAGTGTCACCAGCACTGTAGTGTCACGGTGTCAGACTACAAACCTGACAGTTCGATTTCGATTCCAGTCTGTGGTATCACGATTTATATTCTCATTTGGATGGGAAGATGGCACTTAATGCAATGTCTGTACATCAAATGTAAATCCTTGGTTCATCTGTACCTCGTCATGACTGGTGTATTACACATAGTTGTCATGGGTTCCCCTCCCCTCTGTTGCAGTTCCACAGAAATGCTTGTTATATCTTTTGGAATTGTTTAATTTAAATTTAGAAGATACTTTTAGTCACATAACATGATTAATATTAAATAGTAGTTATATACTAATGTTGATATAAAATAATAATAATAATAATAATAATAATAATACTATGAACATTTATATTGTGCCAAATCCACACTCAAAAGCATGCTCATAGCACAACATTATTACCCCAGTCAATGGATCTGTTTTCCCTCAATTCCTTCTCAACTCCCTGGTGAGTATGCAACCCAAGCTGCTGTTCAAAGCACTACAAGATTATCATTCACATGTCCATCTCATCCTTCCGGGTACATATTAGTGTAAGTTAATATTTTATTGTTTATTAAAATGTATTAATTTTACGTCAGATAAATTTATATGCAGCGAGGTTTTATTACAAATTCTTCAAGTTATCACATACTCTAATGATGAGAAATTGATATCCTCTGTTCAATGATAGTGCAGATAATGTGGACATATTTAAATAAAGGTTCCTTCTAATACGTGGAACCAGCTTTGGTAAACACTTGAGTCTGGACGACAGGAAATTTAACCTCTGTCATCATAAGCCGTCTCTAGTCGTCTTCACCTCGTTCATACGTGAGGTAAATATCGCGGCCCTAAGTCGGTTAATAGCAATATTTATCTATTGACGTAAATTTCACCGGCGCAGCATTTTCATCCATTTACATCGACGAGGATGCAAAGCCAGTGGAGATTGACCTTTGAGAGCTCTGGTACTCTTGTGTGCGCAGAATGAAGCCAGATCCAAAGGCGCGGTCCGAGACCCTCGCAAACTCTGAGTTCCCGTTAACACGAGGGACAGGTTACCTTCAGGGTCGCAATTAGCTCCGCGAGCGCCAGCATTTCTTCGTTCGAGAAGCCGCTATGACGTCATTGGCCACGGTAGGTTGTGACATTCACAGGCTTTCCAATTTCCTCTCGGTACGCCAAGCGAAAGCCTCCCCCCGTGGCCTTAGCGGCGAGGTGACGTCGGAGGCTCTCCGCTGCCGTGTCGGAGGCCCTCAGTGCTCCTGTCCGAACACCGCTTCTCCATCTTTGTGTCCGTACAAAGGCAGGGATGATCAATGAACTGCCTTGAAAGGAAGAATTAGAAAGCGTAATTAAGCCTGGTGGCTTCTGATTCCGCTGTTTGAAGTCGGAAGTGGGAGTCTAGATGTTGTTTTGACCTTTACGATTTTCGTCTCGTTGCTTTTTGGTGACAACGGTTACCGACACGCGAGGTTTGATAATCTCGTTCATGTCAGGTCGAACCCAACATCTGGATTGTCCCAGATGAAAAAAAAAGTGAATTCCAAACCTACTTGGCGACTGTTGTTTCCAAGCATTTTGATTTTCATCTTTAGAATATTGAAACTTTTTCATTTCGCTTCTGAGAATGTCCAGACTTTCGCTGGTTCATATGGCGCCAATGAATAAAACCATAGTTGTCGTTGATGCATATTGACATATTCGTAGCTTTTTCTGTCAATGCACTACTCTGCTGATGTCATTTCTCAGCGGCAACCATACAATGGATATCTGAATGTTCCTGTTAGGATGTGGTTTTTCTTCTCGGGCTGCGCAGTGCATTGGCCTATAAACTCAGAAAGATTGAGTTCAAATCTCTTCTGTGGGTACCTGGTATCTTCTTATATTTCAGAACTTTTTCATAACTGTCATGCAGATGCAGTATTTGGATGCATTATGCATAATGGTCCTTGGTCTATTATCTACTATTGCATGGTGTCGGAGGTATTGCCAATTGATGATTCATATTCATATTCACAGTTGATGATTCATATTCTGCTTCCACAAAAGCTAAAATTTGGCAAATTATAGCGTTCAATTATAAGTAGCACTCTACAAAGATGGCAACCATTATTCGATGGTAAATGTTTCAATATTAAAAACCTATTAGTTGTTTGAGGAGGATTTGAATGAATAACTAAATCTCATCCTAACAACATTATACCATTATGACCGAGTGAGTAATACGAGGTATAATAATAATATTGCTACAGTAATTTCTATGATAATACAACAGGAACACATATGTAGCTGGTGTTGGTCTGATGAGTTATTACCACAACAGTATTTGAAACCCTATGAGAAAATTAACTTATTAATATGGTATCATTTCATACCTGGCGTAGTAAAAATAAAAGAATGCTTAGTGCATGCATGGTAAAAATCCATAGAGTTTGTCATAATTAGAAGATGCTGCTGTTAGCGTGTCACCACTGGGGAGGGCTTTGTGAAGCTGCGTGCTGCATCGTTACAATTAACTCTCTCCATGCCGAAGACAACCAGAGATGCCGTATAGAGTTTTGTCTGTGCCTCATCCAGCAGGGAGAGGGTTAAAGCTCTTCGTCACCTCGGGTCCAATTAGCTCGTCCGCTCATGAGGAAAGACCGTCAGCTTTTTGTACAATATTTGTGCATTTGTGTAATGTTGCAAATTTTAGTTGGTGGGATTCTACTCCTTACAAATGGCTGCCATTGTAAGTGATTTCCACTTCTAATATTTCCAATGTTAGGAAAAGTAAGAATGAATCGTATATAATGAAAGAAGAGATGCTTTGAAATTTTATTGAAAAATGTTGTAAGATAGACAAAGAGCTGGTCATGACCTTGACCTTGAATAATTAGTAACTGAAAGAACAGTGATGAGTGCGTTCGATTGCATCGTGTGATAAGAAGGTGTTTGATTCCAACAATTATCCATCATTGGTGTCCCCAGTCCATCGAATGCTCTCTACTTTGAGTGCGATATTCCCACATCTCCACCTCTGCCATCAATCAAGATAAAATTGTGGAGATGCATATCTGCGGAATTCCGTCTGTTCCATCTGGTCATCATTCCCCGGTGTGTCACCACCACCGGGCACCCGCATGTTTTATCCTCGCCATCGTCCAACCGTACGTCAAATCTTCCCACCGGTAATTAAAGTACACTACGGCTGAAACGTAGCTGTCGATCTTACCATCAATTGATCCATTTCCCCCCAGCCGACAATGCAAGTGCAAGCAGGACGGGTTGTGTTCATTTTCCGATCGGAAATAAGTCAGCGCTCATGTGCTGACAGACTTTTGTTGGGATGCGATCTATTAGTGGGCCAGCTGGCTGCTGCTACGCCAAACATTCCCACCAATATGACGACACGTTTGACGGGGAAAGACAAGCGGGCGGGCTGAATGTCAATCAGGGATAATTCCGGCGGTCTATTTGGAAACCTCTCTGCGAATATTGTTTGTTTGACTGATTACATCAAGGGTATACCTGATTAGACTGGAGGCACAACCAGGTTGTGAGGGTTGTTCTATGCAGTCTAGCAATGGCATCATTGGAAAAGGGCACCCAACCGTCCCAAAACTGTTTACAGAGGTGAAATCGAAACCCCCATTATAGTTATCTTTGGAATACTTGGCAGACATGTATACATATTTAAACAAGCCATGTAGATCCATGCCCAATTTCCTGCTCTGAATCTTTTCTGGTTTAATTAATTTTGTTCAATATCCCCGAGAGATTTCAGACATAATATCTAATATTATGGAAATACGTTTGCATTGATCCTAAGCTGTAGGGTGAATTCAATGTCCACTTATGAAGCGGAACTAAGATGGCACAATTTCTTTTTCAATGCTTTTATATCAGATGATACACTAAACTGATTCTTAAGGTGTATGTTTGAGTGGTTTTTAAAAGAAAATGAAAAAGAATTTGCCATCCTTTAACAATTTTTATCTGGCAAGGCCATGTAGAAGGGGCTGTTTCTGGGGCATATCATTTATGTACATTACAGAGCTAAATTCACGCATTTGGTGCCGATATTGGTACTAGAAAAAAACAAAAAACTATAGATTATGCTTTGTTTCTGACATTATATGGATTAGGTTTGTTTTATGGGACCAAAGAATACATGGTCGAAATAATAAATTAACACTGTACTTGTAGATATGACACTTGCTATATGTGACATTTGCTGTTAACATTTCACTCGTCACATATGGGTGAAAGATTCCCGCTGTGCCGTAAAACAATAATTCACTCTCTTCATTTACTTTCATTAACAAAATTGTGATCCGTCAACATTTTCTAGACTTTATTTTAAAATATTATGAGATTTCTTATTACCATGCCTTTTATGTCTGTCACACCATCAGACTTTGTATACTGAATGTCACACCCCATGTATTCATTTCCACCGATTACAGGCAAATATTTATTATTATTATTATTATTGTTATTATTGTATCTCTATCTTCCAGTCCCTGATATTCGATGAGATAGATCTGACAAATCTCAGTGTGGCAGAATGCAGTACCAAGAACATCAACCACAGCTTTCAGGTAGGTGATCGTGCAGTATTCTTGGAAGTTTTCAGGTTGGTTGTCATGCAATAGTGGGAAGTTTCCAACTTGGTGATCTTGCAATGTTCCGGGGAGTATCAAGGTTGGTGATCATGCAGTAATGGGAAGTTTCCAACTTGGTGATCTTGCAATGTTCCGGGGAGTATCAAGGTTGGTGAACATGCAGTAATGGGAAGTTTCCAACTTGGTGATCTTGCAATGTTCCGGGGAGTATCAAGGTTGGTGATCATGCAGTAATGGGAAATACCCAACTTGGTGACAATTCAATGCACTGGAAAGTTTCTAACTTGGTGATCATGCAATATTCAAGGTAGTTTCAAGGTCATGCAATATTTTTCATTTTTTAAGATACAATTGCTAAGATTTTTCGGTTATCATTTATATAAACGTTTTTGCAGTTTGGGATACAAGTATTCTGCAGGGTTGGAAATGCATTGGAAGCATAACCAGTCCTGAGTGCCGAAAATGTAGTTCTTGACAGAGAAATAGCCTCAAATCATGGAAAGACCCTTATTGCTGGTCCCCCTCAAACATTACGCCTCTGGCAGACACAGTTTGGATGTACAGTGCCGTTGACCTTCAGTTTGGACAGGCATCAATTTGTACAGAATTCCCACGTGTGCATTGTGTGTATGTGTGTACCCGCCCACGCAAATGATTAATACATTGATTGCATTAATTCTGTCCCTGGCCTATTGCTTCAGAATAGCAGATTGAAAAAGGGGGCATTAGTTGAAGCTGTCTAGGGCTGCCCTGATGGTTGGGTTTGCATTCTTCACAATGACAATCTATGCACAGCATGGGATTGCTAATAGAGACAACATGGCCGAGATATGCAAGATTTCCCCCACTGCTGGCAGTTACTTAGCGACATGATAAGGTCAGATCGGCGAGGGAGCCGTAAGCCCTGAGCCTCGTGGGAAATCTTCATGGGAAGCGTACACCTGCGCTTGATGGTTTCATTCATATTGCAGAGTATTTGATGAGAGGGATGTAATTTGATACGTCATCTTTTCTTCCATTCATGGCTTGTGCACGGCTTGCACTCTTGTGCCTGTCTTGAATTATTTCTCTGTTGGTCTGGCAATTAATGTCTGTTAAAAGGTTTTGTTTTGTTATATACACAATTATTCCTGTAATTTTGTTTGGTCTACTACCTTTTCTTGAAGATATTATTATGGCATCAATGAAATATATTTATCTTTGTAAACTTATTAATTAGATTCATCGAGGTCTTTGTGTGTTCGTATTAATCATTCAATGCGTTTCATTGATTGGAATTGATATTCAACTATGAATGGAAACAGAACAGATGAAGGATTTAGGATGTGATTAGAAGAAATTGTAAATGTCAAGATCAGGTACTGAAGTTGAGATACTGAGTTGGCTATGAAACCGCATTAAAATCTTTTCCGTAAACTCATGGCCTGTTTTAACCCTTGCTCTAATGGAATGCTCACAATTGATTCTTTGTAAGGCATCTGTGGTTACCTCCAGCATGTAGAAGGCTAACACAAAGGTCGATCTGACATTTGATTAACCACAGCCAGACAAGAGTGGAGAGGAGCAAGGTTATTATTGGTGTAGCTGTTGTGGTTTGTTGTAGGAGAACATTCTCATATTGGGCCCATTCCAAACCAAACTGACTGGCAAATGTTTCAGCATGATCAAGCATTGTATACGAAAATTCCAGTTTGGCTGGATGGGTTAAGAGAATTTTCTGGAAATGTACGAATTTATTCCATTCAAAAAAATATTTGCATTTTGCAAATATTCAATTGTTGAAGAAGTTATTTTAAAATTATTTTCTTTGAATACATTAAAAAGATTATTTTTTAAAGTAAATAAGTTCATTGATCACTATTTTCAATTTTAAATGTTTTTGTTTAAAAAGCCCGAATAGAAACTGATTCAGTCTTGTTGATCTGTGGAAATGTAAAATAAAATGGGTTGAATTTTTATAAATCTGGTCAACCAGTGATTTTGGGTAGCACAGTAGTAGGACATTGGACTACAAACCTAGTGTGAGTTTGAAACCTACATACGGCCAAGTGTCTTCTCTGCAGAATAACAATGTCAGTGACATGGACCTGGGTCCAGTTGCACGAACACTCTTGTAGAGCTATCTTGTAGAGTCTTCTTAACGTAATGTTGCATTGATATGTTAATGGAGTATTATTAGCATTTCATACAACTGGGTCATGGTTTCTTAATAACGACCTTCAACTGTGACTTTTAACTGTGACATTCAATTATGATCTTCAACTGACAAACTGTGACCTTCAGCTGGCCCTTAACTGTGACCTTCAACTGTGACCTTCACACCGTGACCTTCAATTATGATCTTCAACTTACCAACTGTGACCTTCAGCTGACTTTTAACTGTGACCTTCAGCTGACCTTCAGCTGACCTTTAACTGTGACCTTAACACTGATCATCTATTATGATCTTCAACTGACCATGACCTCCAACTGAGACTGTAAGCTCAGTACTCGTTCAATGTTACTGGATTACTATGTCTAAGTTGACGACCTGAGCTCACGAGATGTCCGAGTCCATTGTTACCCCAAAGATGGATAGAATTAATTGGATCAGACCGATGTTCTACAGATCTTATTTAATTAATATTCTTCCTGCTGTTGTCAATAGATATGCTCTTAGAGCTGTGATTTTAATTAATCCAGCTTCTTCTTCTTCTTAAGTTGAGTGTTTTTCCGGTCGCCTTCCAACTTCGTTGATTTCGGCAGACCGGACCCTCCTTGGGTCGCATGTGTTAATCCAGCAGGGTGAAGGTCATTATATTAGTTTTGGTCGTTGTACATGTTTTTTCCCTCACAAGGAAAAACCAACATGCACAATTTAATCTTGATCAGATAATTTCTCCAGGAAGTATGTGTGGGTTTATCAATTACGTTGAATATAATCCAGTACTGATGTTTTAGGGGCTGCTCTTTTAATTTGACAATGACAATCGTGAAACTAAAGCCTACATTCTAATTGCATTCGGTCCGTACCAGGTATTAATCCAGTTGTGTTGATTGATCAGTCTTGTACAACCAGCTGCTTATCGGAGTGTTTCACAAAAAAATAACCAAGCAAAGATTCAATTTTTTGTTTTGCATGGTACGCACCCATCTATCAGTTTATCCACATTGGTATTGTCTGCTTTGGGAGCGGGTCGATTTCCGTGCTGCTTCCAAACCTTTTATTTCTGTTTATTTCCGTATACCCAATACGTCAAATTTCAACCACTGGACATGAAATTGTGTGCCTGCACAGATCATAATTCATGGATCCAGACATAAATCATCATCTGGTTGGTAATTAAGCATAACGAGCAGCATCCGTTCCAAAGTAAACACGGGCACTTTGCCGCGGTATTGACTGGAGAAAATGATCTGTTTGAAATATGTGAGACATGCACGGGAAATTGCGTTTTCTTCCTTTGTGTAGGAATATTGACGTTCTCGAGAGAGGACCAAATTGTGTCAGTGGAGCAGAGGGTAAATAAATGACTGCGTAGCCGTAGCAAAGAGGGACAGAGCGAGAAGGGAGGAGGGTTTAGGCCAGGGTTTCCACAGTCGGTGCTGACGACATCACTTCAGCAAGAGAGTGAGAGAGTGTAGGCGTAGATACACCGTGTTTGAAGCATGAAGTATGCTTTCTCTTCGACTGCTCGCTAGCAGCATGTGCCACTGTGATGGCCTCGTCCGCTAGATGCCGTACAGGGCTGTGTCCACCACCGCTTCCTGTCGCAATATTTGTGCGCCCGGCGTGGCCGAGTTCCTGAACATTACTGATCCCTTCCTGATCGCGCACCTGCTTTTCTGAATGGATGCACGGACGAATGGGATGCACAGGAGGTGAGTGGACATGTTAGGATGGACGACAGACTGACAGATGGACGGATGGACAGATGGACGGATGGACAGATGGAACTAATTACAGGTGTTTTAACAGCAATTCCAACAGTGGCAATATTTACAGATATATTGCATCAAATCCATGTTAGAAAGCAAGCACTACATTTACCGTATATTGTAATGTCGTACTTATATTGTAATGTCGTACTTATATTGTAATGTTGTACATATATTGTAATGTTGTATTTGCATTTTTAAAAAGATTTTGCACAAAAAGAACAATGAAGTAGATGTTATTTTTTATGATTAGTGAATTTATCTTGAGATTAATAACTTGGATAATACATAATATACATATATAGAAACATTGATGCTATGGAAAAAAAAAGGACGATAAATTATGTTAGTATTTATACCCAGGAAAACTGGGGCAATGAGGTAAATGTTATTTTTAATGTATTATAAGTATTATACATTGGATAATGATGCTATTTTTAACGAATCAATGAATGAAGGACGAGAAGAAATGTAGGTATGCTGGTGATTTTAATGCAGGCAATTTACAAGTCACGTATATCTTGAAAAACTATTAGGGCTTTTGTCCAAAGGAATCTCTGGATTTAATGATACTACCTTTATAACGTACTGAAAGATGGACAGATTGAAGAAAGGAAAAACACAATTGCTACATTTTGAGATGGTGTCTGAAAGGACTGAGGCAGTAAAAGTTCCTAGTGCAATGGTTACAAATGTAACAGTCACCAGAGTAGTGGTCACCTTTGTAACAGTTACCAGTGTAATTGTCATTTGTGTAACAGTTACAGGTGCAATTGTCATTTGTGTAACAGTTACAGGTGCAATTGTCATTTGTGTAACAGTTACAGGTGTAATTGTCATTTGTGTAACAGTTACAGGTGTAATTGTCATTTGTGTAGCAGTTACAGGTGTAATTGTCATTTGTGTAACAGTTACAGGTGTAATTGTCATTTGTGTAACAGTTACAGGTGTAATTGTCATTTGTGTAACAGTTACAGGTTACAGGTGCAATTGTCATTTGTGTAACAGTTACAGGTGTAATGGTCACCAATGTATTGGTCGTTAGTGTAACAATCACCAGTTTAACAGTTACCAGTGTAACTGTCATTAATGTAACTCAATATATCCAGTGTAACATTGCCATTGCATCAGTCTAACAGTCGCCAGTGTAATGTTCACCCATGTAACAGTCATTAATCTTCAGTGTAACATTGCCATTGCAACAGTGTGTAGTGGTCATTGTAACAGTCACTGTGTAACATTTTTCAAGTGTATTGGTTGCCAATGTAACGATCATTAGTGTAAGGGTCATTACATGGCTACTCTGGATTGCTCGGGTCACTAGGCCAGGCATATTATGACCCACAATGTCCACTTAAAGAGGGGCCGGCTGGATATAGAATGATGAAGATAAACTAGAGTGCCACATGCTAGCTTTTGAGGTTAATAATCACGGAATGGATCCACACAGGAATATTAACTCGCAAATTGATTTGGTAGTTACATTTGACATGAAACGCTGGTAAGGTCAATCAAAACTAGTTATAAATAATTATTGGAAATAGAAATAGACAGTGTAGCAGTTTTATTTCCAGAGGGTAGTTATAAGCAGTTTTGTATCTGAATAAATTTGTTTACAAAATGTGTAGATCATTTTTCATTACGTCCAAGTTGTGAATACTTCATTATGCAAGGTTTACTAATTTTATTGCATTTTGCTTTATAGAGTGTTATGATTATTTTTATTCAGTGTTGCATAAAACAATTATTATAGTATAATAGTAACACATTGTGTTGTAGATGTATCATATTTAAAAAAATAAATTAACTTGAAAAAAGGGGGGTGGGGGTTGGGAATTTATTTTTCTTCTCCACATCCACCAGTGAGGGTTTATCTAAAACCTGGATTGCTCTCCAGACATAAGTATTCCGTTTCCAGTTACAGATAAATATTCTCGTTTCTTTTCCTATATTGACCAGCTAATATAGCTCTACGGGGTAATAGAACAGTTATTGCTTCTCTCCAATATTTATGTCCAAGTAGCACTCGTGGAAGGAAGATATTCCACGGTTCGTGTAATGTTTTGTCACGTATGGGTGAAATATTCCCGCTGTGACGTAAAACAATAAATCACTCACTCACATAATGTTGATTTGGTTCACCGAAAGCAAACATTTGCTTTGTATCATTGGAGTTTCACCAGATAAGTAGATATTACCTACCTGGACGAAAATAGCACCAGTTAATTTGGAGATAAAAAAGATTGTCACAAATGTGAGGGATTTACACAGCTACGGCACAAAATTCATCGATGCGGTTTCTTTTAATGCTCATTTCATGGCCGTCAAACCTTTCTTGTAAATTGGAATATCATCTCTGGAGCATTAGAAGTTAATCTTTTGGGTTGTGATTGTTTGTGGAATGACTAGATTGTGATCTATTTTAAAGGAGACTCGTTCTAAAATATGACAATTTAATATGTTATTATATGGTTAAATGCAAGCATTTCCATTTAAACACACAAAAAATCATCTTAATTAGCAAGTTATTAGCCAAAAAATAACTTGGAAATCTTGGGGGAAACTGTCGACATTTAATGAGTAGAGGCATAATCACGTGATGTGACGTCACTGATGACAAACCTTCCACATTTCGTTATAGAAACAGATAGCAGTAGTGGAGTGTTACTTGCTATTTAGTGGTTATGTGATGGAAAGAGACTTGGGAGAGGTTGATTTCAGAGTAAACAATGTCAATGCCTACCAGTACGAGCCCTTAGTATACCGTGAAGACGACAGTGACACGACAGAGAGCGATAGCGACAGTGGAACTGAAGCGAGGTGCGTAACATTATTGTTGATACAATAACTAACAAATGTGAAATAGTGACAATCATGTAAATCCTTATCCTATGCATTGAAAATATATTCACGACAGATAAAATAGAGTGACAACTTGTGTGATGATCAGGATCGTCAGAAATTTTATGCCTGTGGCTTGTGTGAAAATTGCGAGTGGAAAATCTACATTGTTTTTTTCTCCCGAAAATCATCATTTATTATTTCACACATGATGAAATATTATTGTTGTAAAGATGAAGTCTAGATCTAAAGCTAAAAATAATGGTATGACAAATTATAAATAATTTCTAATATATTGTATTCAAAATCACCACTAAACTTGATCTACTCAGTGCATTATTTACTAGCTGAAAATAAATGAATACATCATATTTTTTTGCTAACATTACTGGCGTATCGACAGTGAACCAAGGTTGATTAGTTCTTATAATATAGTAGTAATAATAATAATAATAATGAATATATGCCGAGATGCACCACGTAAAAAAACCCCGAGATGCACTGACAGCCATTGTTGACAACTCTGCCGTGTCGTTGAGTGCATCACGGTTGAAATATTTTCTTACTGACCTTTGTCCTGGCTTTAATAATGAATCCCAAACCACGACTTGGT
>JAUTBT010006679.1:7430-26087 GCA_032361225.1 Lepetodrilus schrolli
CCCCCCCCCCCCCCACCTCCTCCCTCCCGCGTCCCTCATGTCGACATAGCTTCCATAGCTCAAAAACATCGTGACACTTCCTTGACCAGTTAGTGCGATTCACTGGTATCTAATCGAACATGTTTTGTGTTAAATTGAGCGACAATTTCGTCGTGATCGACACTAGCCGTTAATACTATGAGGCCGGCATCAATGTTCGTGACGCTATCATGATAGGCTGCGCTGTATGTACCGTAGTCTGTGTCACACCTTGTTCTCACGCAAATACTCCTATACTAGTATTCAAAATATCACCATAGAGGTGATATGCAAGTCTAGATTTACTGGAGAACAATTTCAGCGGCTCCTTTGATATATATATAATACCAATGAATATAATTTATATTTAAACTACTAGTATTTACTTTCACCCTCTGAGACTATGTGTGTATATATATATATATATATATATATATATATATATATACATATATATATATCTGTACCGTGGCAATGCAGTTATCATCCTTGGTCTGTCAGTACCAGCCGGTGATCGCAGGTTTACTGCAACATTCAGCGCTACGGATGTTGCGGGTTTCATCCTGCCCTGATCTGACAACCCGTAATATAATAATAATAAAAATAATAATATTAATAATAATAATAATATGTATATATATTTTGCGCAATATCCATGCTCTAAAGCGTTCCCAAAGCACTACATTATTACCCCAGTCAATAGATCAGTGTGCTCTCTTTTTTCCTCTTTTTTTTTCTCTAACGCCATCATGTCTCAAACTTCCTTCAATGTGATTACCTGGCGTCTTCGTAGTTGATGTCCAGGAAGATGGTGGTGGTCACAGATACATCTAATCTTAATCTCGCACTAACACGAGCTTCTGGGAACTCATAATGCATAATGTCGTTGATATTGTCATATCAGGTTACTGCTTAGCAAATATGTCTAGATAAACATGACAAAATACATCTTGATTATGATCCATCACATTGATATCAAACATGTTTTACACTTTGTAAGGAGCATCTGATCTCTTCGTATCAGTGTTTGATCTTCCATTCGCGGGCATGTTATATATAAAATATGCATAGACGAGGTGATGCATACATTCGTTTTGACCCGTAAACAAGAGCAGGGTCCAGTTGCATGACACTCTTGTAGGCTACAATAGTGGTAGGGACATACAACTGCCGTTACAATAGTTGTAGGGACATACAACTGCCGTTACAATAGTTGTAGGGACATACAACTGCCGTTACAATAGTTGTAGCGCTGTCTTATTCAGCCTACACGAGCTCAACCCAAATCCAATTGTAGAAGACTTTACAATTTGACTCAATTGTAAAAGACTCTACAATTGGACTTACAACTATTGTAGCGTTACAAGAGCGTCGTGCACTTGGATGATCATGAAGACGTAGCAAGTATTAACAATTGACGAATTAGTAAGGCTATGTGTTTACTTATTATACACAATTATTAACGTGGGTGTTGATTAAAACAGGAAATGTAGTGTTTGGGTTGTTATTAATGGTGCAGTCGTTCGTGTTTTTGTTCAACTTCCGTTATGTGTTGGTGTGACGTTCTGCCAACCCATGTTTTCACACCAGTTTCATTCTACTTGCAATGAGAATCATACATGTAGTTTTGTCTCCGTAGTTCATTCTCCGTTGTGTTTCCCAATGTAGCCTACAGAATAAAATGCGTGTGCTTTAAGAGCTTCATGCAATTTGGTCTTGTAACCCTCTACCTCTACCATCATGAAAAATAATTGCTCAAATGTCATTCTATAAGTGGAAGACGATGATTACTATTAAATATTCAAAGGAATGGTATTTTTTCACATTTGACATACCATGCTATATTTAACTGCATTGAAATTTGATAGATAACAATATTATTGTACTTACTGATTATACACAAATATTAACGTGGGTGTCGATTAAAACAGGCAATGTAGTGTTTGGGTTGTTATTAATGATGCAGTCGTTCGTGTTTTTGTTCAATTTCCGTTATGTGTAGGTGTGACTTTCAATGAGTAATGATGTTCCACTGCAACGAATACAATGACATTGCTCTTGAAGTATGCTACAATAAGTAAATTCACGCAACCTTCACTAGAATACATTTATATGCTGCTTATCGTCACATTTGACATTTGTAAATGTGTCTCTGTAATAATATATAGACAAATGTCAACTTTTATTAAACGTATATTTGAAAGATCCTTGGATATTTTTATGTTTTCGTTTGATTTTCGGTCTTGCATATAAAACTATGTTTCACTCTCGTTCTAAATCCAGATTGTTATTGTTAATATGGAAAATGCATACGGTACCAACTGAAAAACTTTAATATAAACAATTGCAAGCAAACATATATATTCATAAATAAAATTAAAAAAATAAATGTGTAAACTGAAATTTTGTAAGAAAAGTACTGTTTAGTCCTCATCAAGTAACCCAGCAAGAGCTTCAATCATTTCTCTGTGTGCGTTTGTCGAGTTTTAACCACCATCGAGGTTCCATTTCCTTTGTTAATCCCCAGCAATTTAGAACTGTGAAATCCACCTAATGGGGTGAAATTAATTAATGAGTTTCATTACATATGGTTCTTCTGCCTGAAGCTGGTACAATCCTTCGCTGGCTATTTGGCCTAGTAGAGAACGTGCGTGATTCGGCCACCTTGGTTCGTCACGTTACCAGGACTAATACCAAGCTGTGAATATTTTATGCCATCTATTTCGTAAACGTCACATCTCTATCGTTATCTGACACGTCAGATCACGTTATCTGACACGTTAGACCTCGTTATCTGACACGAACAGTTAGTTTATATCACTATTTGTTAAAGTGCCATTGTATATACGGACACTACGTATCCTATGAAACTGTCAATGGACAGTTTAGTTGCGTCTATTTTTTATATTTTTTATTTCATTTCGGTTAGTGTCTTCATCGACAACCATGTACAAGTATAAAGCATATTTCTATGTTGTAATAGTGACGATTTACACACGTGAGGTTCGATTAGCTGTAATAGTATTAGCGGAACCTACAAAGGCATACAAATTGATTGTGTTATATTTTTTTTAAATACTAATATACAAAGTTCATCGGTAATCAGGATATATTCTTTTCACTCTCCAGTATGTCAATTCAGCTAATAGAAAAATAATAGTTTCCATATTAAATGTTTGGGGAATATTCGAATACAGATAATTCAATTATTATAATAATATCAATTAGTGTATATCAAGCCAAATCGTTAATGTAATTACTGTGAACAAATAGTTCCAGTTCTGATTTGTTATTCCGACAATACTTAATTACGTGCAATACAATCGTCTCAAAACATCATTAAAAAAATATTGCCCGAAATTTATTAAGAAAATAGTGTACGTCCCATGGTTATTTTACTTTTAATAAATACAACCTTGTTCTTAATTAAACACACGAGAGTTTATACGTTAGACAATTGATTACTTTTTCATTCATTATATCGCCTGAGGGATATAAAATACAAACATACCTCTGGTAAGCCGATACCATATAACTACGTTCAATAAACTAAAATAACAACCGAGACTCATTCATTTAGAGAAGAAATCTCAAAATGTGGCTGTCAAAATACATTTAGCCTTCACACAACTACTAATGAAATCCATATGGAGCTCCAAAGTATTTTTAGCCGTATTACTTCATATAACCATCTCCTATTAATGAACATGAACATTTTGAAGATTTTTAGAATTTTAGTTTTCTTTACACGATTCACAGAAAGCGTTGGAACTATTATATTGTATGTATATATATATATATAAACACCAATGATTTGACATGAATCAGAGATCGGAATACTTAATCAACAGTTTACATAGATTCACTTCGAGCTTCTGGTTGTGGCAATTGTCGCCGTGTTATCTATTTTCAGTTTCCGTGTATCTTTTGTAGGACAAAGCTGTCCCGCCTTTGAATCTGGGATTGACTCGGTTATTTCCAATCAATTTTCGATTAGTATAAATCAGTCTATTGTCAATACTTGATTAGTGGAATTTCGTCGGAAGAAATTTTGCCGGTTGCTATTCTTTGCAATAACATCCTAATATAAACCTTGTAATTCATGTTAGTTGGTAATCAAACCAATATTACTGATAATGATGATGATGATGATGATGATGATAAGGTGGGGGAGCAGGAGCTTAATGAGCAAAAAAAACATGCTATATATATTAATATTAGTATTACCTAATGACACTGGTATTATGACTACATTTTTATATAACCGTATAATGTAGGTTTTTTTCTAACCTGTGACCTCTGATGTAACGTTTCATAATGCAAGTTCCTACCTGTACCGTTGTGTGTTATCTGTTCACGTTACTGTATTGACCAGTAGGCACGTGTATATATAGTTGTTTTAATAGGCACCATTTAAGTTTGATAAACTATGTACACCCTTGGATTTACGTAAATGTGTTTTACCAATGTAATCTATGGTTGGCTGAATCCCACACGTGACTCGCACGCGACTGGATCCATTCCCTTGCGGCTTCGCGAGAAACTGCTAGGTAGACAACTGCTAGTCATTTATCAATACTGCAGCTAAGAGTTGGTAAGATAATACTCCCCCAACAACTAGTGTCACTGAGATAGACAGAAAAGTAGGTCCCATGCCAGTCAGTAAAGAAGTTTACCACTATTTCCTCCTGGTATCCATTGCACAGCGGGACTACATTGCGTTAAAAGTAAATCAATCAGGTGTTTAATTCCAAAGTTAAGCCCTGTAGGTTTTCACAAACCGCATAAGATGTTGTTGTGGAAATAACTAATTGTGTCTACGTGTCTACCTTAGACTACTGGGCACTCCTGTACGAAAAGGCGTAACTCTAAGGTAAACTAGCTCCAGGCAGCCGTAGACTACACCATTGCTAAAGTTGGAGTTAGCGTTACCTTCGGGTTATGCCGTTTCGTACAAGAAGGCCCTGAGTGTTTTTGTACCACTAGGTCAAGGAATGCGTAACCCAATATAACACTGAGCAGGCAAGATAACTCTTTTTCTCTGTATGCCTGCCGCTAGAAAATTAAACAATATGTCTAGACAAATAAACAATATGTCTAGACAACGGCACGATAACTATCATTTATTGGGAATTGGTGATGTTTTTGTGTTGTTGTTTTTTTCTGGAAAGGATTAGTATTTGTTAGTATAAAATTCAACTGTCTTACGGATGCTGCTTGATTAGTGTAGTGGAGATTGTACGTCATATATATTATTACGAGACAGAGATTGGTTGTATTTTTAGATTACATTTTATTATTTTCTACCTGTAAATTATTATGTGAATCCTCATGTATTATTTAGTTGTATGCAAACCAGTATCAATGGCCTGTCACTTGTTCAGATATCTTAGAACGTATTATCTCATTCTTCAAACATGAACCGTTCTGTCAAGTTTTGAGACATTGTGAAAATAGCATTTTGAATTAGCGTTTGCAAACTTTGCATATATGAAAAAATATAGTATGTCTGCCAGCCATCCTCGTCAAATGAAGAACATCTTAACGCCAAATTTCACGAGTACTGCAGGTCGTCTTGAGTTTTCGTTTTGACCAATCAATGCGACTGTGACAACGGAAGTAGCATTAGGAGATTCCTCTTGGCATATCTACTATACTATACTATAGTACCAGGCTCGTTCCCAGGTCAGTTAATATGGCGTTGTATGTCATATATAGACGCCATTGTGAGGAGTATAGTGTAGAACCAGGAGAACAATGTGCAGTATTCCACAAATTATGTCATATTTATGTGCATAACAGTTGAAAATATGAAATTCTGAAGTATTTGTTTAAATTTCTATTATTTTTTAATTAAATTTTTTACTTAAAACATGGCCGCGGATTGGTTAGGTATACATTTCGGTCCTTTATAGATATGGTGTTATATATTTTGGTATGGGTGTATATGCCTGGCTCCAAGATTTATATAAACCTGTTTGTTAAATACAATGTCATGCTCCTTTAAGTTTTGTTTACAAATTGCCATATAGTATTTGACAATTACCATGAAATCGTACTAGGTTTCGTAAACTCGGGACCAAGCTATAAACTAATATACCCATGAAACAACGTTAAGTATTAACGTAAAAATGTAGAGGAGGTAACTATTATTAACTAATATTAAAGTACATTATTTAAGGAAATTTGTATCGTATTTCTCATCATGCAAGTCTCTGAGCTCAAATGTTGATTGAACATTTAAATGCTAGCATAGCAATCACCGAAGACTCTTAAAACTTGCAATTAATACTACATTTTATAACTGTTCAAATGTGTTACTGTGTATAGTGAGTCCCACACGCCTCCGTTATTTTAAAATGTTAAATCTTGCAATGCATTTTTCATTACAATGGAATACCTGTATTTCCCATATGTTTTGGAGAATGTCCGGAATCTCAATTGTGGAATAAATGTCATGATTGCTATCTACATTGTATTTATCAAAGGTCATGTCCTACTCACTTCGTTTTCAATTTTTCATTTACTGTAATTTAGGCCACTGTCTGAATATACAATACATTTATTAAACCATGAAGTGGCCAGTAGGGAAATAATATAAGTTGTCAACTCGTCACGAGGCGTATATGGAATTATGTACCCCGCTTGAGAGCCCTTGTATCCCGAGCCGTTAGGCTCTCTATGATTTGTAGAGGGAAACAGAGAAAGAGGTACAGAGAGGGAGAGAGATAGGAAGAGAGAGAGAGAGAGAGAGAGAGAGAGAGAGAGAGGCGGAGGCAGGGACAGATATCTTTGTGCAACTACACCTGTAATGCGGGGGAGAGAGAGAAAGAGAGAGAGAGGGAGGGAGAGGGAAACAGAGAAAGAGATACAGAGATGGATAGAGAGAGACACACAGAGAGAGAGGGGGAGATGGATAGAGAGAGAGACAGAGAGAGAGAGAGAGGGGGAGAGATGGATAGAGAGAGACACACACAGAGAGAGAGACACAGAGAGAGAGAGAGACAGACACGGAAACAGACACACAGATATACAAATAGAGACACATACACAGACCGACACGCACAGACAGATATACAGACACAGATACATACTTACAGACAGACACATATGTAGATAGGCATATAAACACATAGATGGGGAGAATGTCAACGTGACTGCGAAATCAAGTTAATAGTAAATTCAGAACAATTTTAAATTTACATAACATTTATATATGAACCATTTGTATAATAATTGTATTTGTAGAAGAGTTGACATCGGCAATGACAACATGATTGTCATTATATAAATTTACGTTTCGTAATGTCCTTCCATTATAGTGTATACCGGTATACCGTGATTACCTGTATAATACTGCATTTGTTGCGTCCATTAATTGAGGTACATTATTCTAATAAAAATAAATCGTACATGAAATTCAATTGAACGTACTATCCTGTAACAATTACTATAATATGTCGGTATTTTATTGACGAAACATCGAGTCACGAGATAGGTTTAATGGTTGGTTAGTTGGTTCACTCAGGGCTTAGAGCTGCTCTCAAGATTCATTCTGACTTTCTAATACCACTCGAGCTAGGATTATAATAGGTACTCGGTGGTGTTAAAAGGTTGGTTAGGTGGTGAATGTACTTGTATACTTTGTATAGTTAAATTTGTATATTTAACGCACTTCTACCAAACCTCTGCCAAACTGACTAATGCATATTTTCAAAATACCAATTCTTACCATTTTAGTCATCTTTGGAAAATCCAGCAATCAATCGTTACTAATAGCAAATTTGTATCCACCGATAGCATGGTTCACAGTGTCACAAAAACACTTAATTTATTTATAAAATGTATATAATCTGAAGAAAATGGTCGTATGTCTTTTTTCAGTAAAACATGACAAGTAATAGTCCAATTTATGGGTGAGAGACATTTTGAGCAAGAGTATACATGCTTTAGTATCATTCGCAAATTTCAAATTTACTGAATCAAAATTACTACCGGAAGGTTCAGCAGCTATACGTCCACGATGACAGATGTTCCACGTTTGTTTGCGAGATGTCTCTACTACCTTTCCGAGGCATTGATCGTGTGTTTTACACAGGGGCATCCACGGAGGCAATGAGACATCGCGTAATGAAGTACATGTCGAGATAGGTCGCCTGGCCTAGTGCCTTTGATTGGCCAGTGCGTATTTATAGCCTACCAACTTCATGAACTATGGCACCATAGAGTGTACGGTTGTCACCTGCCGTAATAAGCGTGCATGCTGTGTATTATTGACTTCGCTGGATTCCTGTCTATTTTTGAAAATTATCAGAGCTTATTGGTATTAGAAAGCAGCAGATATCATCAGTAGACTAACAGGCCAGAGTCACAGAAGGTGAAAGTAAGTCGTCTGTAGATAATAAGCATAGTGTGTATTATCGGGGTTTGGATTCTGGAAATGGTTCATCTATTTTTGAAGAATATCAGAGCCTATTAAGAAAAGAAAGGGACAGATAAAGTTGGAACCATAGTCTCAGAGGGTTAAAGTAAATCATTTACATGATAACTATGACTGATTGTTATTATAGTCTATTATATACAGTAAATGTATATGAAAAGAACAATTAATTATAAGAAAGTTTTCCCTCTAAGGATCCAAGGGGTCTATTCTCGAAACGTTATTACGATCTTCTTAGCCTGAGAACGTGCATAATGTTTTCATAGCCCTACTATACGAATCTTTAAGATTGTCGTACGATGGAAAGAACGTTTCGAGAATAGGCCACTAGAAATCTAGACTTTGATTAAAACTGGCTATGGTGTGTGTAGAATAAGATATGTGTTAAGACAAGTATTTCAGTTACATACAGGTTATATGCTTACTAAATAAATACTCGTTCTCTCTCTCTTTCTCTCTCTCTCTCGCTCTCTCTCTTTCTCTCTCTCTCGCTCTCTCTCTCTCTCTCTTTCTCTCTCTCTTTCTCTCTCTGTCTCCTTCTACAAATCATAGCCTTACGGCTCGGGATACAAGGGCTCTCAAGCGGGGTACATCATTCCATATACGCCTCGTGACGAGTTGACAGCTTATATTATTTCCCTACTGGCCACCTCTCTCTCTCTCTCTCTCTCTCTCTCTCTCTCTCTCTCTCTCTCTCTCTCTCTCTCTCTCTCTCTATCTCTCTCTCTCTCTCTCTCTCTCTCTCTCCGCTTTCACAAGAGGTATTGTTATTATCGCCACGTACTGACCTTACGTTTATCTATCATGGACATTACATTTTTAAATGCCACTATTCAGATTACAATTAGAAAGAACGATAAGCTATACTGATTTACATTAATAATATGTATTTTTTTAAATTCTTTTCTCATCCGTCTAAAGGCACCTGCTTGTAATTATAATTCAATTTCCTCCCTTAATTCTTACGAACTAACACGACGCATTGAAATTTCATTCATACTCGCTTATCAACTCGTTTTGACAAAAAGCGACGAGATACCGTTCGACTTTGAATGCTAACGAGACGCATAACGTTATCGGGGCAAGCCTGTTGTGGCCTCTATTCCATAAAGAACGATCACGACTGACAAATAGAATCATATCTGAATATTTTGAAGATTTATACGCTGATATGAAATTCAATACTTTTGTAAGCAATTACGTTGATCAGCTTTACTTCGCACTAGAGGTGATAGCATAAACATCTCACATTTCTGTAGAGGTCTCTGCGCCCGCCATTTCTCTGAGCCAAGCTTATCGCTGCGCCACAGATACCGCCAGAGCGGATGTTGACCGAATGATGACGTTTAAAAGCCGTCGCCGTCGCGGACGTCGTTGCTTTGTTGCCAATCATGCCGGAGGCCAACGCTAACGTCAATTCATAATATCCCAGAAGTAGCATTCGTTCTTATTCCCAGACTGAATTCTTGGCTTAACCGGAACATAAACCTCCTTCACCTTTCACAAATTAATTTCTTATTGCTTTGATACCTAATTTGGATTGGTGTTATCAATGGGAATTGAATAATGGCATCCCTCAATGGAACGCTGTAGTGAACGTCATAATTTAACGTGAGGTGGCTGGAGATATGGTAGCGGTCTGGACTATGTGCGGTGCTTGCTGACGTTAGGCAGCTTAGAAGCAGCCTCGTTCCATCAACCTAGCTAAAGTTAAGTTGGGTCTTGACAGTGCGATCAACTACGGGATAAGCTATTGGTATCGTATGATGAATATATTATATATCATAGTTATTTACACCGAAAGAATTTACCACAGATAATAATATGTCATAGTAACTATCTCATGGTTATCGCTAGCAATTATATTACGTTCTGCATGAAACAAATGGGTATGGTTCAACTTATGGATTCAATATTAAATTTTCAGTCAATTAAATTGTTCATCGTAACATTTTCCTTTCAATTGTGATTCCAGTTGTAGCCTTTAGATGTTTGGAAATTCTTCATTGTTAAAATTATATAGACCTAAATCTATCTGTTAAAAAAGGCTACTGGCCCTTAATTAATTGTGTTGAGTATATGTCATAGTAATTCTGTCATGGTTATCTTTAAAAAATTATAACGTTTCGTTCCTGGATGAAAACAAAGGGGTAGAAGAAGCTGTGGATTCAATAATTAAATTTTCAGTCTATTAAATTTTTCATCGCAACATTTTAATTCTTGAATTGTGAATCCAGTTGTAGATTTCAGTCTACTTCAATTGTATATACGTGACAAAATATAAAATCTATTGATGAAAATGAAATATTACTTTCGACGAAAATCGTAATCATTTTACTAAGCAATCCCTGCCCCCGTTCCACAGAACAATCGTAGCAGTACGAAGTCGTAACTCCTTAGCAACGCCATGCTAACGTACAGGAGTTAGACTCTCGTGGCGCTACGATTGTTCAGTGGAAAGGGGGCCAGAATAATATTGAAGGTTGTTCACACAATGGGTATCAACAAGAGAAGACGAATGATACGAGGACTACTGTTTAAGTTCTAATCGATTAACCTTGTATAAGTGTTCAGGAATATCAAATTATATTTCAGCATTCATCGAAAGGTTTGTCATGACCGGTCCCGATTTTCTTGATAACCTGTCATCTTTCTTTGAGATAAATTTCTAGTTCTATCACTGATCATGATATTGTTCCATAATATACACTCCCAGGACGTCAAACTCCAAGCACACTTCATTCATTCGTAATACTTCTAAATTTACATTAAATTTCCTGTCTCGTTTGTTTGCTCGAAGCCCTCGTTTTAACAAGTCCGGTCCTAATTTTTCAATTACGGAGTTTTAATCGAAAACTGTTGTCCGCGATCGCGTTGTTGCGCTTCGCTTGCAAACATTGGTGCAGAAAGTACACTAGTAGTACACAAGGAACGGGCGTGAAGACTTACGGTTATTTCTAGAGAGTTCCTTCTTCAATAAAGGATTAAATGTGTAGCAATCAACTCGTCTCTGATGTGAATCCAGCGTATCGTTTCTCGAATTCCTCGCATCTGTCACAGTGCGTTGAACATTGTGTGGTGACATAACTACTAAGAGACCGTGACGCTCCCGTAGAGATCTCTTATACGTGGCGACCACGGGCACTTACGAGTGCGCTGTTGTCTCGTTGTGGATACGAGAGCTTCCAGAAACGATACGCAGGGAAGGATTACATATTTTCCAAGGTTGCACATTGTCGCGGAATCGAGGGAGGGAGGTGGGGGGAGTTCGCGTGTCAAAAATCGAACAGCAGAGTTACCGTCAATGTCGTTCAGCATGAATACTCTATCACGTGGGAGAGGGACGTGTCTATGTTTCCGAGCGTTAAATAGTTGCTAAGGCAAGACAAATTTCTACCTCTTTGCAAAGGAGAGTCAGTCAATATGGACCGGATTTCCTGTAATGAGCCACCCATTGCCTCCAGTTCAGTGCCGCTAAATCAGACTTGTTCGTGTATTAACCGCATTAAATAAAACGAGTTCAATTTTTTTTTGATTTACAAGAATCGCGAAATCTAGAGATACTTGAAATTAGCAGATGATTGCGTCTTGAACTTACACCTTTGATGTTGGTGTTATTTGTCGAATGAGGAATACGAAACTCGCGTCTTAAATGTAGCCATCAATGAACCCCAATTTCACAACCATCAAGGGGATTCTCACATATTGAGAAGAACAGATAGGAAAATTAATTTAATTGAATTCGATATTATTCTAAAATTGCCCTTTTCACTAGAGAAGTCCCAATCGACACGTGTAAAAAGACGTTGATGATCCGAATGTGGAGAATAGAAGAAATAGAATGGATTCGGTTGCAATGAGCAGATCCTTTTACGTTTTCATTGCACGTTTGCAGTGGCTTTGAGAAAAAACATCGTATATTTTAGGCGTACTAGAACATTGATTTCATCCAAATGCGTCGGCTTAATTTTATTGTAATTTCCTATCTTCTATTCTTAATCTGACCTTTATGTCGTTTGAGTGAGCTTGTTCTGAGAGTGACGTCGCACAGAAATGTTTCGTCAAGAATATTATTATTATTATTGTTATTATTATTACTATTATTATTATCATCATCATAATCGTCATCATCAATGTTATCAGCATCATAAAGATCATTATTATTAGTAGTATTGTAAATATTATTGTCATTATATTTCTTGTTATTATTATTATTATTATTATTGATAACAATTTTAATAATAGTATTAATACTAGTATTATTATTATCATCAGTAGTAGTATTAATATTAATATTATTATTACTATTGTCATCAACATCATTAGTGGTGGTGTTGTCATCTTCATCATCATCATTATTAATATTCATTATCATTATCTAGTAAAAAAAGTTTAGTATTTTATTCATTACACTACCAACCCTGACATGAAAATAACTTGATTACAATATATTTAGACTACATAGCACATGCCCATAAATACATTCCAAGCGTATCTACAAATAAATATTCCCTTTGATTTAAACGAAATTTAAAAGAAATGCGATTTTGACATCGAGGTCGAGGTCATCTGTTCGTTCACATTACGTCACTTGTGACGTTATCTTATTATGACCACGTACCCATTCACTAAAGGTAAAAGTAGTACCACCACATATATACATAGCGGGAAAAGTGGTATTACACTAATTAGATAACTCGGAACAGTTATTACATGGGTGATATCTCATAGGTAGTGTAATAAATAGTATTATTACTATCATCATTATATATATTATTTCCCTTATCTTCACAGGGTGAAGCCAGTTTTAGAGAAGCACGACACAGCGTTGTTGATGTTGCTGGGTTTCGGCGGGTTCTCCGTGATTCTCGCCCTCGTCCACAACGCCGTCAGAAAGCACGTCTTCCACGACGACCACAACCTCGATACGACGTTCGACGCCGGCGGCAATGTCTCCCTCAGCCTTACCGCCGTCACCGTCGCATCACAACTATTCTGGCCCGGGGACATCTTGCACAGCACAACTTTAGCGACCAAAGTAATTATGAAGAATCATTGACATTGTCCTGTAAAAAATGTGCAAGATAGTTGTAGTTCGTTGTGTGGAGGTAGTATATTTTGCTGTGTTAGGTGTACTAATAGCATAAGGCACGAGTGAACAATGTATTTGTTATCTATTATCAATTTTTTTAAATATTAAATATATTTTAACATTTCATAAAAAAAATAATAATACAATAGATTTTTATAATTATATTCATACACGATATCAGAGTGTTTTTGGAGTTCTTTTAGAGCTTCTTCTAGGGACTTTATTTGTGGGATATGAAGTTTAAAGATTTCTTCAATTAATTATGTAAACCCATTTATTAATATTTACTCATTTACTTGGAACTATATTTTGTCCGCGTGCTTTAACCCAGTTTCCAAGACATTTGTCTATAGATAGTGTTTGTAACTGAAAATGGATATTACAATATTGTCTACAGTTATGTGATAAATAGAATCTCGCATTCGTGTTCATAGCCTGTATAATATCAGTTTTACCAACTCGTTTAATAAAATCAGTATTATATGACCACTAATATGAGCTCCTCTATTAACACATATTTATATTCAATAGTACATACTGTATACTTATATAAATATATATTATTATTTTCTACACGGTAACCAACGAAATATCCCAACATTGCTACACCAAAGATATATATGTATGCCTACATATTATTGTCCCCCGCTTAACTCAAATTCCACTTGCAAATAAATAATCAACTTATACGTCTTCAAAGGACACATAAGACCTCTCTTCAACTTAATATATCCGGATTTGCGTCAAATTCAGATCATGCCTAGCACCAAGCATAAACTGCCCACTTTGAGCGTTCATGACTGAAATATAGCTCTCGGACGCCAGGTAATTTTTTTTTGTAATCAATTACGACGATAATGCCGCTTTCTAGGTGGGTTGCCCGAGGACACCAACGGTTGTATTGACTGGTATAGCCTTTACAGCCAATGATACGGCTCGGCCCGAGTTTAATCGTGGGTTCTAGGTACCAATGGAGCTGATTTTCTGTATTAAGCCTACTTGGGTGGCAATTGTGCTTGAAGGGGGGTCCGTATTCATGATTAATAAAGCCTGCTTCAGAAATATAGCTAAAAGATTCCCCTCTTCAGTCGGTGTGCATTACATGAGCAATTCTTGATATAATTATATTGGCTCTCAACCGTGGTACTGTAAGTTAAACCTATAGAATTGGTGATATGTCCCATGCCTAAATGTTTCTGTTATTTCTTATATTGTATTTTGTTGCCTAAAGTACAATAGTACCCTAAACTATTTGCTATTAGTTGTCATGTTTTACTGAATAAATCGATACGACCAATTTCTTCAGATTATATCTATTTCGTAAATAAATTAAACGGTTGTGTGTGTGTGTGTGTGTGTGTGTGTGTGTGTGTGTGTGTGTGTGTGTGTGTGTGTGTGTGTGTGTGTGTGTGTGTGACATTGCGAGCCATACTATCAGTGGATACTAATTTGATATAAGTAATGATTTATTGTTGGATTTTGCAATGGTGCCTAAAATCCTAAGATTTAGTAAAAGATGCATTACCTATTATGGCAGAAGTCCGTTAAACATCACAATTAAGTATACACGTTTATTCACCATTTAACCAACTCTTTCATACCACCGGGTACCTCAAATAATCGGAGCTCGATTGGTATTAATAGTTGACTTAGGGGGTGACTATCATTATTAGTAAGGACATACCTGTATATACTTTATCATAAAAGAGGGTAGGATATAAACTATTGATTATTTAATATTTCAAATCCAAATAGTGTTTGCGACAACAAATTATAGATTTGAGAATATCCAACTGCAACAAGAGTCTATAATAATAATAAAATGTATTCATTAAAATTAACATCCTCGTTCTTAAAAGTGTATCAGAAATATCACTGATAGTTCATTGTATTGAACGTCCACACAAATGCTAATGAATTATGGAATATTTCAAATCTAAAAATATATGCGATAACAAATAATACATTGTTGCATATAAATTTGAGAACATCTAACTAATAATGCCTGCGCATTAAAATTAGTTTCCTCATTCTTAAAACTTCTTAAAAGTGCATAAAGTAATCACTGACATCGTATGCAAAACCTAACTATAAAATTGGACACTGCACGTACATAACGTAAAATAGCATTTATATTCGATATTGTAACTTATGATACTAACGTTACTCCATGAGACGGTGTGATTTATCCTACGGTACGCTAATAATATCACCCCGTAATGACAAATCACAGCGAATTCATCGACCATCCTGTCTCTATTACCCCTGTCTAGTTATTATCGCACGAATTAACCCAACTGACCTCAACAAAGACACCCCAAATCTGCTTTTGATCTGCGTCCGCTGTTGAAAAATATCTTCCTTGTTCGTTACCAGCAAGCATTGTTGAGTTCCGTCACGTCTCTGGGTCAGACGATGCCGCCGAGCTTGGAGTGTGGCGTTACGTTCCGTATTTTATCATACCATCTTTCCTAACACAGCTCTCTCCTTTAGCCACAGGTGCTTGTTCTCACGGTAATTGTCGCTATAATAGAGCATAGAGCTTCCTGTTGTTGGAATCGAGTCATACCACGCGGATAACTGACGCGTGTAGTCGAATACGATTTTATTAATTATTTTTTTGGGCGGCGATTGATTCAAGAAATCGTTCGATTGTTAAAGAAGCGAATAAAATGTTATAGTATCAGTCCAAGATTTATTGAACATTTAAATATGTTTTTCTAAAATAATGGTATTTTAATGGTAAGAAAATTAAAACACCTTGAGAATATATCTACATTAAGGCAATATGAGATATATTTTTAGCTTGTTTGGCAATCTCATTCCTGTGTTAAATTCAATTGTATTTGTATTTGCAGTACTTATAGGGAAATAATTATTGATAAAAACATATATCTGCAAAATACATACGGTAATATGATTTACAACTCGGCAGCGCCATTGATTAGCTAGTGTAGATCCTAGGCGCTGTATAATTTGTTTTACATCGTTGAATTGTATACTCTTGCTAAAAATGGTTATCGCCCTGAAAAAAACGTCATATGACCATTTTCTTCAGACTATATCTTTCGTAAATAAATTAAGTGTTTATGTGACGGTGCGAACAATGCTATTGGTATACCATAAGTAACGATTGATGGTTAGATTTTGCAATGGAACCTCAAAATGGTAAAAATTGGTATTTTGAAAATAGGCATTACCTATTATGGCAGAAGTGCGTTAAACATAACAATTTAAGTATACAAGTATATTCAACACTTAACCAACTCTTTCACGCCACCGGGTACCTAATATAATCGTATCTCGAGTTGTATTATAGAAAGTTACTTACGGGTGACAATCATTATTAGCAAGGGTATAAACTAGTATACAATATATAATGAACAGTTTTAGCGGACATTCTTCTGCTCCGTGTATAAGTAATCTCCCTTGCCCGTTTTGAATTCATCATCATTTGCGTTGACGTTCAATAAATAATTAATAGTTATAGTCTAGAACTTCATATTAAATCAATGACAGTGCGGGGAGTTCATAGCATTTCTATTTTAGGGAGAAATAGGACTATTTACAGATAACGAACTGCTGATAATTATAAAGGAAAACTGGGAACATTATGTGAACTATATATGCCTCTCTTGACAATTGTAACCCGTCTGGCTACGACGAAAGAAAAGCACAGGATAGTTTGCAATAATTACGCCGACGCACGTGTCATATCGACATGGCTTTAGTTCGTGTAATTCACATTGTGTGTATGAATGGAGGATTCGCTCGTACGGCGCGCGGAGAAGATAGCAGATGATTGTCCGTTAAATGAGAACGTAATTAAGACTGGTTTTCTGCCTATGCCCCACGAAAGTCCGGAGCCAATCGATGGCGATGTGTCACAGTACTTTGTAATCAGCGCCGTCTAGTGTCGAAGAATCAACGCCATCTAGTGTCGCCGGTCGTTAATAATGTCATAGCCTTACAAGCTTGGTTCCCTAGCGTAAATGTGGCCCATTGTATGGTTGTCAACGTCGGCATCGTCTTGACATGATAACTGTGCTCGCGTTGGCTCGACCGGACAATGATTTTGCGCAATATGATTTTATTGGCTCTATTTACGAGCTCTTGATGGACGTGGAAAACCGAGTCATAAAAATGGCCATACATGCCATCTAATTGCCGTGGAGGCAGTTACTTTCCTCATTGACATGTTTTAGTATTTGTAATAATGCATATGATAAATAACTGAATAAACTGAGGGGGCGCTTTAATATTAAATGCGTCACTTAAACGTTTTTTGTTTGAAATTTAATTGGAAATCAATAAGTTGTTTTTGTCTCTCATATGTTGTTTTCTTCTATCATGCATGTGCATGTAGTGTTATATTTCCTTTAAAAAAACATACAATCACATAAGTATTGATCATCATTTTGGATTACATTTTTCAGTTCAGTTCAGTGCCATTAAGTAGGTCAACTACCTGTATTCGTGATTGATCCAACAGTGATTAATCTCTTAAAATAGTGTTCACGCTGATCGCATCGATGGTATTTTAATATTACATTACATTTCAACTGGAAATACTCTAATTTTCATTATGACTTCGTATATAACAGGGCATCATTCACGAACATTTCTTATCTACTACGAGAAAATAGCACTCGCGTAACAATCTCTTATTACATGGCGATCGGGCACATACCAAAGCGCTATGGTCTCATTGTGGATATGAGAGTTTCATGAAACGATAACCAGCTTTTATCAGCTAATGGAAAGTTGAATGTGGACATTATTTACACTGTTTTTGCCGTTTGTTTCTAAATAATATTTGGCATTCTGCCAAATATTATGTGTATATATATAAAATAATATTGTATTTATTAAAATGTTTCCAATATAACTTTAAATAGCCAGTAATGAAAATGCAATTCAAGTAAGTTTATCAGAATAAGGAAGTATACAGATATTCCGTGTATCATCCTACTTTTCCTGACTAATAACAATGCAAATTAGGGAGCTATTTTCACAAGACGTCATTTGCATGTGACGTCATACATAACATTTGGAATCACTCGTATGGTAAAATCAAAATGACACACTAGCTCGTGTATTAATCTCA
>JAUTBT010006690.1:0-26086 GCA_032361225.1 Lepetodrilus schrolli
GATCAGGTTCTCGGTCACCCATCCACGTACCAGCTGAGCTAGAACGTGCTTCACTTTAACCTGAGCGGTCAGCCGTGACCACAGGCAAGTTGATTTACTTTACCTGTCTGTATTTCGTCAACTTGCAGAATTTACGAAAACCGAACACTTCCCATTGCAAGAAAACTACTATAAACATGATTAATCTATTATGACATATAGACGAATTTGATAATTATTATATTATTAGTTTCGTGAACATATCGTGTCTTCAACTGATCCTATATAATGTCACCAGATAGGAACATTGACAACGTATACAGTAGTACCCTTTGCCCCAACTCTGATATTGGGCTGTATGTTGTATATTGCAGCAATTCCAATCAGCTGTGACCGTCGATTGATAATCAGCCTATCCGTGCCGGGAACTCCAGAAGTCAACAAACCTTTACCAGGCGGAAATAGCGGCGGAAATTGGCAACACATCTAAGACCGAGGCCATTTTGGCGAGCCTACCCCTTAGATGCGGCTTCACCCCTGGAACAGGTGCACAACAGACGACAAGATGTTGCCAAATGGCTTGAGGTGTGAATTCTCTGCCTCGACTTTGAAGACCGGTGCGGCAGTCCCCTGGGTGGACACAGACCCCTCCGTCCGTCCAAGTACTGCCCTGACGTCCGGGTAATCTCCAGTAAAGACCGTCACCGCAAAACTCATTATCCACCGGTTAATGACGTGTTCCCCGCGCGCAACACGTAGCTTATAACCGTACCGCGTGCGCCTCTGTTTGGAAGTGACAGTAATCGTAGGATTATCTGCGTATCTATCACTAAGCCGGTCTGATATTCCCCGAAGCCAGTTTTGGTCGTGTTCGCCAAGCTGGACCGAAACGAACAATTGTCTAGGCTTACAAACCGCGTAACAGTCCAGCCAGATGGCTGTGTTGTGATTGAATGTATTGTCTGAAGTAATCATAGGGCTGACAGTACCGTATGTTACCCTATCATAATTGCACTTAAGATACTGGTATGTTTTGAATATCTATAAATGGATAGCGTGTTAAACACTTCTAATTTTTAATCTCAAAATGAAACAAACAAGAGTATGCTACTAGTTTATGCAACTAAATACATCACAATACTGTGTCACGTGCGGTACATGTATCTTTTAAACCCTCTATAGAGCATCGAGGTTTTTTTTAAAGAATTGTCTGTATTAAATCAGAAAAAGAAAGAAGGTTGTACAATTCTGAACAGAAGCTATAGGTATACTATGCATTGATAAGACAGAGATGTTTGTAGTCGTGTATCCTCAGTTCACTTCCAATATATACATTTAGACAATATATACTAGAGTATAATCCGAGAATGTAATATAATACTGCCTATGTTGGAAATAGCCTTCTTATTCGTGTCTTCCTCTTCTTCTTCTTCTTCTTCTTCTTCTTCTTCTCATCAACGCCGACTTTGCATCATCAGCCTTCATTTACAATTTTAAAGAATCTTACATGCACTATACAATACCATAGCAGTGATATATGACCACGCCTATACTTCAATAGTAGATAAACGTATTCAAGGTACTGTAAAGCTGCCGTTATGAGATTATTCCTCAAATACATTTGTTCTGTTAACCAGAAATGTTCTAAGCTGAAGTATCTTAATTTTGGCAACTGATACATATGTTTTTCAACTACAGCAGTGTCGGGGTTAACTTTGAGTGTTTTAACAGCAATTATCTCAAGATGTTCCACTTTGGAATTACGGTAACACGGAGTGGAAGCGTTACTTCTTGACGGTGTGGACGTGTCTGTACTTGACTGGGTATATTGAAGCTGCAAAGTGAGATGCACTTGTGAATATATAAATTTGAAGAAAAAATATCATACATACGTTTTTTAAAATATTTGGTTTATATTTCTTTGCACGAATATTTCGTATGGATGGCATATATAGGTGATGCCAAGGTGATGCCTTGATGCCATGGTTGTTAATACGTTGATTATGTAGCCGGGTGTGATAAAAGATGTGCTTACAATTACATATCGATATTGCGTTGCCGTTGTCTCGTGTGGAGAATGGCATTTCTTAAATAAAGTCTAGAAGTTACGCACTTTCAAATCACATTACTCATTATAACTCGTTCAGTTCTTCATCGATTAGATGTCGATCGATAATTGACAAACGTCAGGTCACGATATACGCGAGGTTTTCCCCGATAATCGAACCGCAGTGAAAACTGGCATCTGGCTCACCCAACCCTTGTCACAATTCAAAGTGCAAGCTCAGTTTAATGTATTTTCGAATTACTTTGTGGTGTAATTATATGAACTATAAGAAGAAAACAGGATTTGACGCATAATCAATACGCCTCCATTTAGCACGAAGTCGGTTTCTATACCTGGTATAGTCTGGGCTAGATGAAGTAAATTATGACATTTAGTCTTGATAACCTCCATCTATTTCCAGATGGATCCGCGCGGATATACTCTGGAATGGATGTGCTTTTAGAGGGATGTAATTAGCATCATTTGTAGGCGCGAGAAGCTCGGAAATCAGGAATAATTGATAGCGATTCACATCGAGGCAGGAATGCGACTGGCGTGGCCGTCGAATCTTTTGTGATTTTGAAATACCATTATGGTTTACATAGATGGCAAATTTCTTAGAAAAGAATCTCGATGATGCTTGCTTGATGTTTATTTGTTCTCAATGTGTGGCGAATATAATATCTTAATTTTTTTAATTAATTGTACTTTAAAAACCGAGTAAGCTCTATATATAGTAGCCTAGCGTGACGTCATCACAATCTAGGTCATGTAACGTTCGCGGAAAAAGCATCCACGACATTAATTATAGGTCCAAAAAGGGTAAATCAGAATAAAAGAACTCTACATACCTATATTGAAAGCATAGCTGTAATGGGTTCTAATTAAATGTCAAATATATATCGAGTTAAGTTGATATTTTACAAAGGAATCTTATATTGTTGTTGCTGGATGTGTTATTTGAACTGATATAAATTAGCCTGTGTGCGTTTAACCCACACACAATGGTAGAATGCGAGTTTCCTACAAATACCTGGAAAGTCCTCAAGACAAGACGAGTTATATTATAATTAATAGGTCAGTAATTATGATAGTGTATGCATGTACATAATATGTGAGCATCGGTCTATGTGTTGTGTACATGTGGCATTGTCAAAATTGTATTCCATCTAAGTATCATATAGCCTACGTAATTGACACAAGTGAAAACCTATGCCCCATTTGCTATATAAAAGTAGATACATAATCATGCGATACAATATAATTGAATATATCAATGCATAGGGCCTATATGTTTTATTGGACTGTTAAACTAATTTACTACACAGCGGCACGTGTAGGTAAATACCATAAAAGTTGTTTATCCTTCATCTCATCCATGGAGGCGAATTTTTACGGCGAGCCATTGCTATTGAAGTCAGATAGAGTCTATTGGACCCAGTCCAGGTGAATGTTTCACATTTTGTTGACAAAGAACATGCTTAGTTTTCCTTCACTGCACGAGTGAAGTCGAATGAAGGGGATGAAATCCGTGCAACAAAAGACTTCAAGAACGTGCACCTGCGCCTCCGGGTAAAAATCCAATTGGGCGACAAGATTCTAACGTGGCGCATGCGCAGTATGTCAAATTTACTATGAATGCCTGTTCTCAACTCAGGTCATAATATTCCGTGCCATCTGTCGCCCGAGTCACTCTTTCAGCCTCGCGCGAACAATGTGTATATAATGAATTCTGGCTAGCGAACCGCCAGCTGTTTCTTCATCATAGTTATATTGAAAAACCTGAATACCAATACAGATTGTGGCACGCCGTATATCGTTGTATAGTATGAGCAGCCATAGCGAGTTGCACATTAACTGGGTAAGACATAACGTTATGAAAGTAAATCCAGGTAGATTAAATTACCAGTTGTAAGATTTAAGAAATATTGCACTATCATGTCATAGTAAACAGGCGAATGTGGTTGCAATGTGAACATACATTAATATTATACTCGCAGTCGCAAAATAATATCCACAAACACACACACACGCACACACACGCAACATTATCTCTATATATCAGTTTAAGTGTACTTTGTTGAATCTCGCAGCTGGGGTTAAGGTTGCATAGTAATTATTGCATTCCTTTACAAAATATGCACGGCGAAAGGTGCGATCTTTATTAATAAGAACCACATGGGCTTCTATAGAATGGGATATCCTTCAGCCAACGCTGTCAAAATACCATCATTCATTTTATCTGCACAAGCAATAATGAAAATTCTACGGTCTTGTTGTGGGCCGACTGGATACATAGACGACGATCTAGTTTTCCATATCAATTTGGTTCCACCACGGTTTCTTCGTATTCGCGCATCCCTGTGGGGCAGGAATACGACCAAGCGCCTTCGACCAACCGAACTATGTAGGCTGGGAAACTAATAACTGGAAACATATCTCGCTTGTAGTTCCCTGAGTCATACACAAGCTTTATCTATTCCCATTCTGTCGACAAGGTTTCTCTTGGGATTCGCGTCGACTGAGAAACCGTTGGTTTCGCAGAGAAGAGGAACAAGGTTGGCTCTTCCTTGCAATGGGGCTGGGTGCTTTGATGTTGGTTCACGCATTCCACGTGTATTATAGCGTGCAACAAGGGACCTCCCTACACACGTGTGGTGATTGAAGAAATAAACCATTCAGTTGTCCGGTTTCTACATTATTTCGATCTCATAGATATGTGCATTTGGGTGTTACCAACAGTTTCGGAGGTTTATCAAACAAGAAAAAAAAATAACGATTGAAGCCGAACAGAATATGTATGATCTGTGCATGAAAGGGAAAGATTTAGCACACATCTAACTGGTGAAGATTACATTTTAATTAAAGTAGGTAATATAAATTGTTGATAAGTCTTAAACATAGATTGTGCACTTTTTAAGTCTTCGTGTTCAATTCCTGGCATGCGCGACTCAAAATTGAACCTGTCAATTTCCATACAGTATTTCAATCTTGGGAGATAACAGTTAAATAATATGCATGTACACTGGGATTCATGCACACCCAAAAGGACTTCCTTATCCTCCTACAAATTAATAATACATTTATATATTTTTTGCGGACTACCTTCCTTCTAGTTGAAGTCTGTATGATGTGCAAATTGAACAGCTTGTTGAACACAACAGTGGCTTCTAATAATAAGCAGGCGATGTATACGTGAACGTGCACGAATTCTATTATTTCCATGAAGGTGGGCCATTCAAAGACGGGTGCAGGTGTCAGAGATCTGGGTTCGAAGCTACATAAATCCCCACGCCTGGTGACGGTTCCATGTGCAACTCACTGTAGAATTTATAATATTTAATGATTTATACAAAGTTTAGGCCGAAGGTTACAAACTGTTTTGAGTACGATTTCATGCTCAAGCTCAAATTTTATATGGGGATTTGTGAACAAAACTTCGAGTTGAGCATGAAAACGTACTCCAAAACGTTTTGTAATCTCGGGAAAGAATAATGACGAGAATAATGTCCATTTGTCTATATTTCTAAATGTATTTTGTCATTATTATTTTCGTTTAAATTTTAATGCATCTGTGAGAAACGCATTAGAGATACAAATTTATTGCTTTGTACTATATACATTATTGTGTTCAAATATCTAATCAATAATATGCATTAACCTTTTCCTGATAAGAGAAAACATGAGAAGCCTTAACGATAAGCGATTGCTAGTATTGATCTACCAGCGGGCACTTTGGCAGAGAAATCGAAAAATAAAATTCACATTTAATATGCCAGACTTCTGAAAATATATTTTGTATAGATTGTGTGCATAACTAAAATAATTCATGTAGAAATTATTTATATATTAATTTACCAGACTAACATTAATATGGCCTGTTTTGTATATCAACATGTGATCAATGTTCTATTATGCAATATGTTGTGTTGCATCCCCCCCCAGCTGTTACTGTGATGATCTCATAGTTTTATCTTACTTCAAAGGCTTGAATTTATTAAAACTGAATAGACAGAAAAACGGATAGGTAATGTGTTGCCAATGTAACCAATAAGCCTGTGGCTTATGTCCCTGAATATTTGATTAAAACTGTCAACATTATGATTACTTGTTGATGACCATTGCCACCAGGCCTAAAGAAAACAAGTTTCTTTTTGATGTTCTCCCCCTGTATCCAGCCATCAGTTGGGATGCAGCAATCTACCAAATTTGTTAATACTAAAGAGTCCCAGCCCAGCGTTATGAGCTGTTCACACAAACAGCCTAAGTCTATCTTCAATTAGCATGTTAGTGGCCACACTTCTGTCACACAATCAGGCAATCTGTATACACTGTACTCAGTCAGGCAATCTGTATACACTGTACTCAGTCGGGCAATCTGTATACACTGTACTCAGTCAGGCAATCTGTATACACTGTACTCAGTCGGGCAATCTGTATACACTTCTGTATACTGCACTCAGGAAAATCCGTTGCATTCCCTATACACATTATTCATTTCAATTTGGTATACTGGTCTGTCTACGCACATTTTCTATTGTGCAAATTGTGTTGAATAAAACTGCTTTTGAACACATTGAGAAGCATTGCAACGCTTCTTCTGGTCAACTCATCATACATTGTATCAGTTTGGAAAATATTCCGTTCTTAAAACGAATATAAAATGAATTACAAGTACATATTTTATTTCAGCATGTAAAACAGACTAGTTTGAAAATCGACAGTCATCTGAAATATTATAGTTTTGCATACATGTTCCAAAAACAGAAAAAAAATGTTTCTTTCAAGGTCAGCGTGACAAGCATGTCAAGGTCAGCGTGACAAGGTCAATGTCAGCGTGCGCGATGGGACATACAAGGAGCATGCACACTTTTGGAAGGAGATAAATGATGGTAAAATAAAATTTCTTGCAAGTTTTTATTTGTGTAAATAGTTTCACATGTAAAAGTACAAATATTGCAATACAACTGAAACTACGAATAAGGACAACAGCTCAGAGCCTTTTGTCTTCAGATTACAACAATACATACTGCAGGAAGGTCAAGGTCGAGATAGGAGACAGAGGAGCGAACATTTTGATTTCATGTCTACTGATTATTTTAGTGACTGGGGACATGACAAGCTACTACAAGTGGTACAAACGCAAAGCTTTTAACGCACACAGAGACAGTGAAATTGAAACTCTAAACTCATTGGGTGGGACTTGGTGGGGGTTCTGTTTCCACGCCTACGTTGATCAGACAGCATGAGAGGAGTACCCACCCCTCAGGACAGAGACCTCCCCGACAGAGTCCTACCCTAAGTCATCAAGTCCATGGAATGAATCAAAGAGAAAAAAATTCTCAAACAAGAAAAAAACACTGAACAAGAAAAACGTTGAAAAACTCTCAAGAATACAATAAAATCTATTAAGATGAAACTATAAATTGAATAAATCTATTTGGGAAACGGGGGTGGGGCTACACTTGGATCACAAGATATAACCCCGAGCTCCCTCCCAAACTCCAGTGGGATACTGAAGACAAATGGAAAATTCAAAGAGTGAAATAAGAATTATATATTATCCCAGTCAAACAATCATGCACAACTTTTGTCTGATCTTAAAAGACTATGAGGAAATAAGATGGTAACATGTGCGATTTGAACAGCACGGTTTTGAGAACATGGAACAGAAATGTCTACTATATATGTACATATATAGTTAGCACTGGTGGGGAAATTGGCACATGATTTTACATGTAAACTGGAATTGCAGGCTCGGAGATCTCGACCAGCAACAAGACTAGAACTGCCAGTCCGATCTCTGGCCTTGCACAGTTGTCATAAAACAAATAACAGATCACTGACCGCTAGTATTTTGGAGTCTCCAACAATTAAAATGGGTAAAAGGGGGTTGCATATATAACTGGGCCAGTGGGCCTACAATGAGACATCGGTTTGGAAGTCTACGTAAAAGAATATTTGCTGTCTGTCCATAAAATAGAACAATTATACGTCATAAACAGTTTCCAACAAGACTGCCAAAACGCTTGCTCCTTGCAAAAGGAGGCGATAAAGGTTCCAAACATATATTCAATGGGTTTCTCTTATAGGTATAAAAACTTTTATAAACTTGGAGTTACTTTCACTCATCACAAATTGTCACTGTGAGAATACAGCGTTGTTCCCACGTCAAATTTGTACATCGTTATCAGGGTTTACCGTAAAGGCTTTGCTCAGTATATACACAAGAAACCGTCTTATTTGGAATCACATAGAGCCATCTTATACATGGGCGTGTGGAACACTCTCCTATCTTACTTGCCCACTCGTTCCTTCGTTTCGTTCTCTCTCCGGAATGTTGCAGCCACTTTCATCAATGTGTGAGGAGTTTCGGTCAACCATGACCGAAACAAATGAATTTAAATTAAAACATGTTTCATGGAAATGATGAGGATGCTAGAACTATTGCATCAGATATACTTATATATATATAAATAATTATATATATATAATATATATACATATACATGAAATTGTGACCTTGTGACCTCTTCGGTAAATTAATCTCGGTTGTTTAAATAATCAGCTTTGTGGAGGTCTAAAACAGGATGTCTGGTCATAATTTGTCTTATGAAAGTTATGCAAAACAGTTAAATGTGTAAATATACGAGATGGGATATCTCCAACAATTCAATTTAATACCTAACACAACAGTATCCATTTACTTGTCGCAAACATGCACTGTTATTCTCCAAATGCATGCGTAAATAAAAGCAAAAAGAACCAAAGTAGAACTCAGTTTTATAAATAATAAAGTAATGTCGAAATATCACCATGCATTTTCCATTCCAACCAAAATCCAATCAAACAAAAGTCATCAATGATTCTTTGAATGCAGAAACTCTGTGAATGGTTAATAAAGTAGTTTTCTGTCTCGCTAGATCTCTCTCAGATTGGTTGCCGTGTAAACGCTGCACGCACCGAAAGATCGAGATTTAGGAGGCATTCCGATTAGTAACACACACTGTAATAAAATAAGGAAATAAATCGGGCCTATCGAAAAGAGTAGGCTCATGCAAGACAAAACAGACACAACAAAATGAAATAAACCAAAATTTAATATAACCCACAAAAGAGGCGTGGATCCAAGATTATAAATAATGCAATAAATAAGAGGGACTGGGGGCATGTGTATCCACAATACTGAAACAGTCAAAACTTGAGCTTGCTACGTGCGCCAGAAAGCACCTGTTCTCAAAACTGATAATAAATTATTATGCGATGTGGTATTTTTTTCCCATCAGATCTGGGTCTTCCAGCCATTCTAAGACACAAAAAGCTAGTTGAATATCAACACAAATATTAAATAGACAAAACTCAATATACACCAAAAAAATACAACCGAGGGTAAAAGGAATAAATTATGCACAGATATGATGAACGTGAGTGTTATTGTTTTCATATGCGTGGAGATTGTCCCATGATTCAAGACTGATAAGATAAAAATGGAAAAAAATTTGACTCCATATGCATGTTATCGTCATAGATTTTTTCCTGAAAGTTACCATGGTTACCTTTCATCGGCAGTCAGTAACATGTTCGAGGTCCGTCACCACGTGTCAGCGACACAACACGGCACCTCCCAAGTCCACAATTTAGTTGAAATGTCAGTCAGTCAGTTATGAATGGAGCGACTAGATGATGTGTGTGTGGGGTCCCAGGCAAGCTCTACGCCTTGAACTTGTTGGTCTTGAACGACACTTGTAGTACGCGGTTTCCGAGACTGAAGCCGTTTAGGCTCTGTATGGCCATCATAGACTCGTCATAGTTGGTCATGGTGACGAATCCGAACCCTTTACATTTCTGGGTCTGGAAATCCTTAATCACCTTGACGCTTTGCACAGCCCCGAAGGGTCCGAATAACTGCCACAATACACTATCCTCGGTATCCGGCGCCAGGTTATACACAAAAATACACCACCCGGTACCATTGAGGGCGCTGGTCGTCGCTCCTGTTGCTGCCGATGCCGTCGGGAGGATGGCGTTGGGTATCAATCCTGAGTCCATCGGGGAGTATCTGCAACAAGAGTTCGGAGGTCAGCGACACACCAACTATTTATCTTTCAAAGAGCGCGTTAGTTTGAAAAAACTGCCTTGCTGCATTCCTCCCGATATGTCACTGCACATTATGTACAAATTCCTTTGGAAATCCATTGTATTTACATGAACTAGTTCCTTATTTCTTGCTAAATCTAGAATATTTCCTGTTATACTTGGTAGAGCAGTACATTATCAAGTCCTGAACATCTATCTGCCACCATAACTAATTTCCTTTGTCGCTGGACTAATGTGTATGATTATTATTATTATCATTATTATTACCATACTATTATTACCATTATCAGTATGATTGTTATTAATATTACCTCAGTCGGCTGGCGGTGGTGGGGTGGTGAATGGGTCCGTAGTATCGCCGGGTGGGGGACACATATGTAGCTGCCAATGCCAGGGGCGTCAAAGCTGTCATGTTTTTGTTGGAACTCGGGGAGTTTGCAAATTTCACCGTGATACCCTCTGTGGCACCCTCTGGGATGTGTCCGTGTAACTTGTTGATTGCACGTTCCGCTTCCACGCGTTGGTCGAATCGGATGAACCCCACCCCCTTGGATAGTCCTGAAAAGCCAAGCACCAATGGTTCAAGACGGGCAATAATACATACACTCGGACATGCTACATTATTACCATTTAATACCCTCGTATTTTGTTGTAACATTGTATATATCACTGTATTCAAATTTACTGATTTATAATACACAATGGTATTCAAATTCATACAATCTATACAATTTGGTCACACTGATAAAATGAATTGTGCATATATTTAACAAGAGGTATAATATTAACAACAAATATATTTTGTCAACATCTATGTCAAGCATAATAAAGAAATACATACAAGCACAATTGCCTGAGGGGGGCGGGGAAAAATCATCACCGTTGAAAGTTACCATGGCTACATATATAAATGATGACTCAAACTATGTAATTACATTGAAATAAACATGGAAACTAAATGTGAAAGTTATAAATAGAATGGAAGCCAACATATAATTGTAAAATATGTATACATGCCTAAACAAAAGATAATTATAGCAGGTGTAGATTGTATCCAACTCCACATGTAGGTATTGCGCAAGTACAGACCTATATCAGTATTATCACCCGGGGCATTAACCCAATGTGAATCAACCGCCATCATTCCACAAGTCAGGATTTCAAATTCGATAGCTGGTTGGCCAAAACTATGACACTTTTCAAGTTCAGGAAATCGTCCATCGTTCACGAAACAAAAATTAAACTTACACTCATCAAACTTTGACACTTTATTTTCAAGTAAATGCAACACAATTGCATGCTTCCTGTTCAGCTTGCTTAGATTTACCAATCATTAAGTCAGTTAACAACTTTAACTCTCAACAATCAATGCCAGTTTTATTTTACTAAAATAGATTTAAACTTGCTTTTTTCTTCTTCCTTTCTTTCAATCTAGACTGACAATACTCTTTTAGATACTCAAAATTGTACATAAAAAAAAGAAAGGATATTAAATATGAAAAGTGAAAAACAACACCCTACAAATACGCAAAATAATTATTGGAACAACATCCATGCAGATATCTTGGTCACTGGATGTGCTGCGTGGATTGAACATTGAAACAGTCGACTGACATATAGCATATATAGGGAGACATACGGAAACCATACGCATTATTACGCATGATCGCATCCAATATATATATATGGCAATAATGTAGTAGCCAATCAAAATTGAGGGATCAAGTTGCACATGTATGTAAAAAAAAAATCATGCAGATTAGTATAAATAGAAAATGATGACTCAGCAAAAAAAATAAATTAAAATCAAACAAGTTTAAAACAACACATTCCAATCATGGTCCAACAGAACAACATAACAGAAGTGGATTGATGTATTGGTCAACGTTAACGAAATGAAACGACTGTGACGGACAGACGGACTGACGGACAAATCCATCAGCATGCACACAGACGAGGAGGAAAAGGCTCTAACCTGTTGTATTATCATACAGAATTCTGGACGTAATTATCTTTCCGCACTGTGAAAACAACTTCTCCAAATCCTGCTGTGTCATAGCCTTGGGCAAGCCACATATATATAAGTTAGCACCCTTTATACTGTCACTACTGGGTCTGGCAAACGATACCTACAAGTAATTGTTGAATAAAGTAAATAAATGGAGACAAAATGAAATAGATCCAAGATGGAGTACCTGTGTTTTGGTCATATAGTATTCTTGAAGTAATGATACTCCCGCAAGAAGAAAACAGTTTCTCCAAGTCCAACTGAGTCATAGATTTGGGCAAACCACTAATGTATAGATTAGCGCCCTTTATACTCTCACTGCTTGGTCGAGCATAAGACACCTGAAAGTTAACGAAGAGACTTAAAATGCAAAACAAAACAGTGATGGAGAAATCAACAGGAGGAAATCAGGTTAAAAAGAGTTTGGCCGAGAACAGAACTAAACATACAAAACTGAGAAGAAAAAAAAGTTAAAAAAAAAAAGTTAAAAAAAAAGATAGCAGCTCGAGAATCAAAATAAAAGTTTCGCAACTGAAGAAATAAATCCTCTGCTGCGCACCATTCGCCCTTGTGAACTAAGTGGATCGGATCAGATCGGAAGCCGACCGAGGGATCCACTCCAGTCTATATCTCCTGTGATAAGTTCTCACCTTTTGATCTCATCAGCTATTCTTGTCACACACTTGTCCGTCTGTGTAGTGATACATACTCACCAGTGTGCGTCTCGCCCCCACGGTCCAATCAAACTACAGCTCTATATTTTTCCAAATGCTGGTGTGATGCGATGTTCAAATGGGTGACTGTATGTGTGTGTGTGTGTATGTATGTGTGTGTGTATGTATGTGTGTGTGTGTGTGCGTGCATGTGCAGATGGTATGATACACGATACCGCCCAGTGCAGTTAAACACAATGATATCGAACAGCCCAACACAACAGAAGACTGCCATGGTAGTGAATTTCAAAAGTAGTTCCGGCAGTTTATGGGCAATATCAATAAAATAAATCATTAACACCTACCCTGGGCAGTATCGTAAATGGGTTTTTTCCATCCACATTCCACTGAACATTTGAACAGATATGTCAATGATATGTAGTCAATGAATGGTGCAGCGCATGAAGATAACGTATAAATTAAATAAACTGAAAATACTTGGATGATTCTAGAGTTAGTAAAAGTGCTCACAGACTAGCGGCTAAGTCATTTTACTACCATGGACTTGGAGGCTTGTTTTTACCTTGTATTAATATACATATTCAGTCGTTGGTTTGTTTCCGATGACATAATTAAGTCGTTAAACATCAACAATGAGCCACTCGTTAAAAACCTGGACGAGCTCTATGGAAAACAAAATTGTCAAGAGAAGATTCGACAAAATAAAAAATAATGTATCAATTAAAAAGTTAAATTCTAATGGTGATGCAATGTCCCATTACCGAACGCAAGAAGTAAAAAAAAAGACTCAAATGATGCAGTTAAAAAATTATGCAGTAATCGAAATGAAAAGTTACCGAATACAAGGTTTATTACAGATAGTTACAGAAAAGAAAGCGTTGTGATGGTACCTTAATGGTTTTGTTCTGTAAGCGCAAACCATTGAGTGTGTTGATGGCTTTCTCAGCATCTTCTATCCGCTTGTAGTTGACAAACCCATAGCCCAAACTTTGACCTGAAACAAAGAGAATCCATATTACTCATGCAGGCAGGAAACATCATATTATTGCAAACCAAACATTTAAAACGCCAATAAAAATAATTTATAACTAAAGAAAATGTTTTAATCGTTAAGAAAACGTTAAAGAAAACTCATACCAAATACAACTTTTAACACACAACTCAAATTTGAGATTTTGTTATCTGTAGTGGCCTATAGACATGACAGACTGAGACTATAGTAATTCTACATGGAGAGCTAGACATCTCGCAAGCATTCCGCTACAAAAACAAGCATTGGGAGGCAACATCTGAACTATCCAGTGTCAGTACGGGGGCTGCACTTAAGAACAACATCTATAGTCAGTCCCATCTTGAAAAGTTCTTATCAAGGTAGATACTGCTCCATCTGCCATTGGTAATCAGCGGTGATGACCTCGAACTCAACGGCTATCTCCGTGGCAACAACATGAACGTTAGAGATGAGAATTATCCGAGAAGTTAGGATTTGTGTTACTTTCTGTGCATAATGTGTGTTTAAATGATCATTTACATTCGTATGCCCATTGAATGCAGAAGTGTTACAAGCTTAATGAATGAATTCTATTTGAAATTGTATCCATAGAAATCATAGATGTCGTCCATTTCATTACAAATGGTAGCAAGGGCTTCAGACCAGGCGTACATACATTTACTACTCATGTCCACCGTTCAAAACTCCAAAAATTACTCACGCTATAAAGGTCATTTCTAGAAATGTTTACACTTACTGTTAAAAGTGGGTCCGCTCAAGCTGGTAATGTTCTTATGGCTGAGGGCTGAATGAAGAGATAGATTTGACTTGTGTTACCATGGTTACAGGGTAATGGTAAAGTGTGAGGGTTTCCATATATTCAATTAGTAGTGTTAATACGATCACAATTTTTTTTTTAACGTAACGATTTTCGTCATTTTGAATGTGGATTCAGGGCTAAAAAAAAGAATCCCCTGTACAAATGGCAGAGAGAGATCACGATTATTTCACTTCATAAATCATTTAGTTTCTTGCAGACAGGGAATGTTTAGAACTAGCTGCACAAAAATGCTTGTAGGAAGTGTGGGTCTCCATGGAATTATGGGAAATCGACAGCATTCCCCAGCCTAATGTATCTACCTACACGCACTATCAATTAAGTAATAATTAAAATTATATCAATACAAGATCCAGCACGATATAAAAATACAGAAGATGGGGTTGGATAATGGTAAATTGCTAGTGAAAAGAAAACTTATTTTTCATCATACATTTCGACATTTGAGTTGAAACATGGAGGAACCTAATCCAATAGAAATCCCCTGTGGTTTCCGTTTCTTCCGTTATTGCCATAGTGCGTGCCATAACCATGAAATACAGCCCATATGCACTGAACATACTACTGTTAACAGATCACTCTATTTCTGGCGCTTTGCTGCGAACCTACTCTGTAGCATACCTTTCGAACTGACAACTGCAAAAACAAATTCATTATTTATAGCAGAATGCCGTATACTAGTAGTGGGCTCTAGACTACAAGCTCCCAGATCCGATGGCCCTACCATATCTGCAAGCAACGAGTCAAAATCAATTCTTATGGCCGATCTGGCTCAGAGATCCTCTGCACTAGCACAGAGAGGCAGCAGCCAGCTCTGGAGACAATTCTATTATGAGAACTCGCTGTCCTGGAATTGCTTTAATTATATTGATCACAGTGGGCATCTGAGTCATCAGTATAAATTCCAGCGGTGTGACAAATGTTTACTCATAATATCTATCTAGTGTACAGCGACCATCAATTATGACCTGTCCGAACGATGAAATACTGGGACTATTCAGAGAATATTTTAAAGAAATTAGTTGAGTAAGGAATCGTTTTACTACTTATGATTCAATTCTACAAATATACAAACATAATACGGTATCACCTGAAGAATAAAATAATTTTAAAATTAGACACAAAAGCAACATTTAGCTAAAAGTTTTCAATTGGATCTAGATGAAATAATATCAATGTAAAACTCTGTGCATACACAATTACAGAACTGAGTTTAATCGATTGTGTATGTCTTGCATTAAATTACTAATAATATACAACATAAATCAACAAAAATTATATATCCATACTTTCCAAATGTACACAATGTATTCTAGCCGTGTGCTAGCAGTTACTGAGTGACCCCATATGCTGCTGCTTTGTGGAGGGGACAGCTGGTGGCATTGTCAAGGACGACACAAAGGGGTGCATGTGGCACAGAGAAAGAGGGATGGTAGAGGTAGGGGGGGGGGGGATAGATGGAGAGATAGAGGGGGAGAGAAGGTGAGGAGACAGATGGTGAGAAAGAGAGAGAGAGAAGGGGGAGGAAAAGGAGAAAATGAATGGAAGGAGTTATAGCATCAGGCAGAAAGAGATAGGGGGAGGGGGGAGGGAGGGAGGGAGGGAGAGAGCAGAGCATAGCAGAGAAAACTCTTCGTAGAAGAAATAATAGCAATAGTAAGAGTCGACAATTGATTGTAACTATGATATTGTGACTATTACCTGTGGGTTTGTCCCGGATCAGTTTGCAGCTTTCCACCTCTCCTATGCTAGAAAAGAGAGATCGTATATCCTCCTGAGTCATTGTCTGCGGCAAGTAATTCACAATCAAGTTAGTTTTACTGAGATCATCTGAGTGGGAATCTGTGGGCGAGGTGGTGCCCCCATTTGTGACTTGGTTGTGGGCCACCACCACAGAGGACTGTGGGTCCATGATGGCGTGACCGTCGGCTAGCGTAATCTGCAACATGAACACAACGTAGTTAAATGGACAGATGGAACATAACCAACATCAAGACACACATCAAGTAGACAAATGATCAAACTGTTGATAAAAGTCAACGTTCACAATAATTTCATGTCAATGATAAAAAAAAAGGTTTCATGGTCGAGTAGCATTTATACATGTAAGCTCAATGAAACATACAAAAGGTCTAATGATAATAATTTTATTAGTTTCATTTCCTCATGAAACTAGTTTCATTTTAAAGTATTAATAATCACGAGGCCAAACCCGAATTGGGAATTTGGTAAACGATAATAAACTGTCAGAGGTTTCTGCTAATAATGCTGTGTTCATTAGACATTGTGAATATCATATTTCCCAGTTCACAAGTTGTGAAGAGCCAAATGAACGTTCTTCACAGCCAAATGAACGCTCTTCACAACTTGTGAACTGGGGTACGGATTTCTGACTCGATCTTCACAACTCGTAAACAAAATGGCGGCAACACGTCAAATCATTTGAGGTAAATCATGAAAATATTTGGTAACTTTTCTCTACACGAGATACAAATGACTCAGGGATAGAACTAGGCACTCGCCCGGTAGCTCAATAATTCTCCTAATGTTAAAGGTATCCTACGGATTAATAGAATTTTTTTTGTGTGTGTGTGTATTTTATCATTATTCAGGCAAGTACTTTTAAAATTATTTAAGTTCCATCTCTGGACTATACATGATAGCTATGCTACACTTGAATAGCAACTAAAATTGCAACCTAGGAAATGGTTTACTATTGTATTTACATGTATTTATCACATAAATACATTAATATGAGTGATGAATTGTTGACTAATAATTAATCTTTTGAGACGATCCCTTTTACTTTCCACATGAAAAATGCATTTCACCAATCTTATCTATTTTTCGCCTGAATGCTCTCCATTTGGTGTATGCGTGTTCACAGGTTGGAATGGGTGAATTCATGATATTCTAAAACACCAAATGAACACACCATTATTAGAAGATATTTATTCTAATCATTGAATCAACTTCAGATGTTTTTCCAATCAGGAATTTTCCTAATGAATCTTCTAACTCACTACCGTAATTTAGATCTCTTAAGACTCTTATTTTTCCAATTGATATATATAAACTGTATTATGTCCACTACTTTGTTTAACTAAAATGAAATAGCAGTGTTAAATGCATATGTCTACTTTCTGATAAATTCTATATGGATCCCCTATCAAAGAAAGAAGCATTTCTAAAATTGTAATCATAATCTATTGACATGATGATGCTACTAAGCACAAGTGTATAATAACAGGTTATATTCTCAGTATTAAGCTACATAAATAACTTAACAAGTGCATTTTTCATATCTGCACTAATGGACTAGTCTTATTTTCAGTGAATGAAATATTAGCTCTGTATATCGAAGGAATCAAGCCGCCAATTCTAAACTCTCCTGACCGTGAATCTAGTCAAAGTGAATGTCCTGGTGGTAAATATCAAGCATAGTTGCCTTGCCGATTCTGGAATTCAGCATCCATGCAGCCTCGTAGAAAAATCAATTCCTGTTTTCGCTCGACAACAAAGCTGGTGAAGCCACCATTTCTTTGTTACAACCCAGAGTCTTGCACAAATTACACACTTAAAACCAGCCGATTGAAACTGAATGGGATCCTCCCATGTAGATACTCACCATGCAAGGACTACACAATGGATAACTAGACTGATTACAGCTTTGTGCCATGTTAGTTGGAGATAGATCGTGTCCTTTGTTACCGCTCAGTGCCACTAGTTTCACATTCAATAGCTAGATAACGGATAGCACCACTGAAGCAGATGGAGAAAACATGGACTTTAGGCAAAAAGACGGTGAAACACAACAGTAGGTACATACCTGCATCGAGAAATACTGCTAAAATAACTCAGAGAACAAAAAGGGAAAAAGGGTCCTCGACGACTAAGAGCTGTGTGCGTGTACGGTAACAATCCACTGCATGAATGACAGGCCTCTGTGCACGACCCCCAATATAAATAGCTACTGGAGAGGGGCAAATTAATACTGATGTGCTGCCAGCCAATCAGATCGCTGGTAGAATTTAGAATGCTTACAGGCGATAGAGGCAGCTTCTGATGGACAGACCATGCCAATGTTTTGCCGGGTGTCAGTGATACTGCTTGTAGAACAGCAGGCCTGTGCTACTTGGGCCGTTTTATTGGCTAACAGTTTACAGTGTTAGTGAATATTCAATATTGACAGCAGTGGTTGGTCAGGCAAAGAAGACCACAACTTGAAAACCAATGTGGAACTTCTCATAACCGTTAACTAAATTATTATTGTGCGTAGGACATATGTATGAAGTAAGATAATTTTCATATACTTTCCAAGACTGTTCGCAGTTAGATCACTGGAACTAATTTTTTTTAATTCATTTGTTTTACAAAAAAAAATGTACTGAACAGATTTTCACTTTTCCTCACAACTGTTGATGTTCAATGGGAATTTTGGGTGCACACAATTTGCTCAATTATTAATTAATTAAAAATAATTAAAAAAAGAGTATGTCTCGGTGCACAATGCTGATAAACTAGTAAATTCAAACTGCCTGTACATGCAAACTAAAAATATTTATGATTAATATAACTATTTCATAACCACCATCTTCAAATGATAAATACTTAAAATCAATAAGTCTGGACACACAATCAGCAATGTTTACCTCCTAAGAGCGTACATTTATGACATGCTAGTTAATAATAAAATATTAATAATAACAATCATTAATATATTAATATAATAGTAGTATATTACATATGTAATGGAGTCCTAGAACGGAATATTTCTCATATAGCACGTGTATACAAGTACATTTATAGAGCCTGCTGCAATAGGGCAACATGCTTGTTCAGGGTGAAGTGTGAACAGCTGGTGCCATCAAACAGCAGGTCGCATTACAACTTACAGATCTTACAGGCTGGGCCCAGGTCATATATTACGTCGCTTATATTCGAACTGGGTGAAATAAACGTCACACCTAATAAACAATGGCCTTAATTTCATCAACGGGGGTGTCGAGTTTGTAAACAAATCACAGATATTTCTCAATCAACGCTTTTGGAAGACGGTAGTAAATACTAGAAAAGGACACGAGACACCCGTTACGCTCGGGCGACTAGCAAGAGAGCACGCCGCTTTGTTGTCATCGGCTTGTGTCCTGCTAGACACCACGTGCCGCACGCCTCGACATTTGGCAGGTGGCACGCGTTGCCCTAGATTACACCTCTGTGGCCCTAATTATCTAATCGCGCGAACATTTGACAAGCGAGATACGCACAGAAGGAGCAATTATCACCTATAAGATCACGTGAGCAATTAAGCAAGGATCTCATTAGAGGATCCAGTTATACGAGTTCCGAGACTAGAAAATCTAGATGCCGAGACGGCAAAAACTCCATACACATTTGATCGTTGGAATCGGCGGATTGGTTTTCAGACATCGTCCGAGAATCGACCCATGTGCTTCGTCGCTAGCTGTTGTAAATAATGCGGCTAGACACGTTATGAGAATTACTAGGCAGTAGACGTTAGATGAGTTTATACATACCTTTTAAGAGAATAATCCGTGAATATTTCGGTGTATGTGCTATTAAACAGCAGTAGTCTGGACGTGCGCGGTGACGCACTTTGGAAGAAGTGAAATATTGGCGACTTTGGCTCCGTGTAGAAAATACTCCAGTTTGTTATAAAATGATATTCAAAAGATGACAGCTTCTTCAAATGGAAAGTTAACACTTCTACATCAAAATGGGTAAATTAAATTTAAGAAAATGTCACGGAACTAAATTGAAAACGTAACCAAATTTGCACACCACAGCTACTAACAAGAACATAACCAGCAAAGATCGGGTTCTAAGCACCAAGCGCATTTATACTTCATCAACGCTGATCGATCTATCAATATGAAATTCAATTGTTATATTCATTCACGAATAGTCCAACTGTTATTTGAAAATTATGAGTTGTACATATTCGTTTTAATGCACTTAGATACTATCAAATTTGATTACACATTACAACGAAATCTAACAATATTATTAGAACTATATTTTATAGCGGAAGATAACTAACAAGTGCGAGCCGTAATGGTGGCGGGAATTCTCATGGGAATCGTATCCGTGGCAGAATTTATGTATGAGGGTCATAATTTTATTGATTTGTTTGCTGCTGTGCTGCACTGAGTATTTGAAAGCAACAATAATTCATACATTTTCCTAATTCAAACGAAGGCTTTGACATCGTTTGCCACCAGCATCAGCAACCTTATTTGACGTCATTCTCAAATAATTGAATTCTGAAACCAGTTTCGTTTGTTGTAACGGAAGAGTTTACGTATCTAGCGTTTTCATTGGTCCTGACAGTAAACTCGAAATATGAACCAGTCATTATCATGCTACGCACAAACCGGTTTGTTATAGAGTTCACGCATGCGCATTTTCATTGTTACTCCAACATGGCCGACAAGCGAGGCGACTCAGGTTTGTTTACAGTTGCCTAGTACCCATTTTGCACCAATATATTAGGTTATTTAGCTAAACAAAAACACCACAAGCGTGAGAGTGACAATATGTCTTCATTATAGGACACTATTCATATTTTTTGCCATGAAACATTACATTTGTTGCAACATTGGAAATGTTTATGGAATTTTTTTTACATGCAAATTGATTGCAAATAGAATCGAACATTATCAGCTGTTCTCGTATACACATTCATTCGTAGCTTGTGTTGTCAGTATATTGAGATAGGTATGGTATATGGTTAGAGCGAACAAATAACTGAACAAGACGATCTGCCACGAAATCACTGGTTAAAAAAACCCAAATCTAGTGGATCATCTCCTAACCTCCAGTCCTGTCATCTGACTTCACATAATTTGGTCTAGAGGTAGCGAGTCTGCCTCATTACCTGGAATTCTTCGGTTCAAGCCTAGCTCATGCCATTGCATAACAAGCACTGTTGAGCAAAGAATATCTATAGATCCACACTGCATCAGTCCACTCATCTGTGAATGGGTACCTGGTAGGATGAGATGGTGAGTGAGTGAATTATTGTTTTACGTGAGATGAGATGGAATTGTGAACGTTAACCATCTACTGCCTTAAATGGCATATTGGGTTGTATACTCCATAGGGAGTTGAGAATGTGAAATGAATGTAATGTGCATAAGCACACTTTAGAGCCTGGATCTGGCACAATATACACATATTATTATTGAACATCTCGATTTGATATATACATGTCTATTGTTAATTGTTATTTTTTGTATTTTCCGGTCTATAGGAAGTGACTCTGACAGTACAGAGGAGCCTGTTGTAGGGAACGTCAACAAATTTGCTGTAGTTCCACCAGGATTCAGTGGCAAACCAAAGAAAGGACATCTGATATTTGACGCATGTTTTGAAAGTGGTAGGTAATTGTTCCACAGATATCGCAAATATTAACAAGTTATAATGCTAATAATCTTTTATTACATCTGTATGAAATTTTTAAAATCCTTTCATTGTTTTAAGATTTGTCAATTGCTGAATTATATTTAACTCCATAAAATGAAATATGAAAACTGTTTCAGAATACATATTAGGGGAGCATTTATAAAAGAAATGTGTATATATAATAATATTGGGAGTGTGAAATTGAGGTATATACATGTACTAGAAAACATCTTCACTGGATTGAGACTAAACAAAGTTGTGCTTTTAGGAAATCTTGGAAGAGTGGACTATATCACAGAACAAGAGTATGACTTGTTTATCCGACCGGATACGTGCAATCCCAGATTCCGAGTCTGGTTCAACTTCACTGTGGAAAACTCACGCTCCGATCAGGTGGGCAGCAATATTGTTTTCATGCAATTAACTTTTGTCAACTTATTTCAAATCATAAATAAATTTAGTGGATTGTTTTCGATGTACAATATTGCAATGTTGCAATATTGTACTGACATAATTATAGGAAAGTTATTAAATCTAGTGGCAGTCTATTGGGGACTTTATATTGATATACTTTGTATTTCAGCGTGTCATCTTCAACATCGTTAACTTCAGCAAAACCAAATCACTGTACAGAGATGGGATGTCTCCTCTTGTCAAATCCACATCAAGACCCAAATGGTGAGAAGACTGTCCAAGATATATACTGATAGAAACATTTAACCCTCTCCATGCTGCAGGCACCTGGAGATACCATAAAGAGCAGTGCTTCTGTCTAACCCAGCAGGGAGAGGGTTAAAGGAATGCATGTATTGTAATTGTGATTTATAATGAAATTATTGCTTAGTGGTTTATAACTTCCCCAGTAGAATTCCTATACCCAAATTCAACAGTAATCTTTCTTTGCATGTGTAAAACATTATACTATGAATAAATTGCCCATGTGTCTCGAATTTGTCTTGAATTCTAGAAGCCTATCTTGAAGAACTTCCTGCTCAAATTACAGATGCAATTTTTTTGGCGTTATTGCATTGATCATTCTAAATTTGATTTTCAGGGTAAGGATCCCAGCCAAGCATGTATACTACTACCGCTGCCCTGACCACCGGAAAAACTACGTCATGTCGTTTGCTTTCAACTTCGATCGCGAGGATGACGTGTATCAGTTCGGATACTGCTACCCGTATTCCTACACCCGTCTCCAGAGTTACCTTGACAACCTGGAGAAGAGAAACCTGGACTTTTTCACAAGAGAGCTCCTATGTTTGACAGTGGTAAGAGATCTTACAAACAATGGTAGGGAGTTCACCCAGCATAGAATGGGTACCTGGTAGGACGGCACCTTGAATGGCAGCTTGGTTTGTATACTCACCAGGGAGTTGAGAAGGAAAATAAGGGCATACTGATCCATTGACTGGGGTAATAATGTAGCACTATGAGCACGCTTTCAAGGGTGGATTTGGCGCAATATAAATGTGTACATTATTATTATTATTATGTGTTCCATTCCACACCACAATTGTAGTGCTACCATCTATTGGAGTTTCTACTCTTGTAGCTTTATGGACATTCTGTGGAACAGGACACTTGATGTTGGTCTGAATGATTTTTGTTTTCCGCAATTCTGTAAGATATTTTCTCAGGTTCAAATCCTGCCCCATGGGCCTGGCATCAATGTTCGCGAAAGTTACTTTTCTGACATGATATTGATAGGATGCAATATCTGTAGAGTGGCAATGCAGTTATCATCCTTGGTCTTGTCAATACCAGCCGGTACATTCAATGCTACAGATGTTGCAGGGTTCCTCCTGCCCTAAACTGATATAAGTGAAAGAATCTTGAAAGTGACTCTAAACCCCAATTGAAAAAAATAATATTGTCTATCTGCCTATAGTCACATAGTGGGAGGAGAACCTGTAGCAACCAAAGTGCTATTCTAGAGCCATGGCATGATTAGTATCCTGACATATTAACCATTTAAGGCCAGATGACTGATAGATCAGTTGAAAATTTCACCCTCCTTAACCCCAGTGACTGATAGATCAGTTGAATTTTTCACCTTTATTAAGGGCTATTGACTGATAGATTAATTCACCACACGTGTTTCAAATACATGACCTTTTGTATTTGATGATACAAATTTTGAGTAACTGCTAGAGTGCTGTTATTTATTCTGTTATACATGTACAAGTGCTAAAAAGGTGCAGCTCTAGAAACACTGTAGGAGGTAAGCCCTATGACCTCGCCGGGCCTTACGTAGCCAGGGTACTCTAATAGGTAAAGGGTTAACCACTCCACAATCCCCTGATTTCTATTGGTAAAATAATAAAATTAACCAATAAAATGAACAGGAGTTTGTGTTACAAAATTCCTTGAAAGTTTAAAACAGGATTGAGTCATTGCTAAATGTTTTTATAACACTTATCTGACTGGGTTCTTAGCGGGCATATATGGTAATAAATATTCCATAGATAAAATATGTTTCCAATGTCAAATCACACAGTGAATACACATGTGCTAGCTATATAAGTATGCTCACATGTGGCAGGTTGTAGATAATGTATTACTGAATTATCTGCACAATAGCTCCCTCTACAGCTGATCAATAACCCGCTCGGCCAATGCAGAAATTGTAAGCTTATTCAAAAAAGGGGTGTTGTTTTAATATTTTTATTGGCCATCTGTCTGATGTCGATATCTTCTTGATTATATTTATGTTATGCCTTTTTTTCCATAATGATAAGTTGAACTATCGATCGATCGTGATTGTGAGTGGTCCGATAGCAATACATCGATAGTAACTTGAACTTCTTGAACTATTGATTATTTCCATCCATAGTACCCTAAACTATCGATAGTTACAATAGTGTACTATTGTTAAACACTAAGACCAAAATAGTTGAAAATCATTGAGAAATTGGCAATTGACATGTTTATTGTTTAACAAGAATTTGATTTTGTGATCAAATCAAATGATAACAACACACTATTGTCTTACATTTGATATATTTCGGTCATTACATTGTCATTACCAAAATACAAGTTATATGTGATTACAGATGTGTAACAAATAATGACGTATGACAGGTGACCTATCCATCTTTAAAAGACTTACAGTTAAAAAAATGTTTTTTATTGCAATAGTATCACAATAGTAACACAACTATTGCAATACTATCGCAATAGTGTTTTTAACTATCACAATAGTATTGCAATAGTAGAATTGGCCTCAATAGCCGCCCCTACCATGTACTGTTTTGCGATTGAAATGTTAATGAACTCTGTGAAACTATATCTAAATCCCTTTAACATTACGAATGTCAATATATTCTCTCCACATAGGACCAGGGATTAATATTGGCATTAGTCCTGTAGCCCGAGCCAAAACGCCCAATGCTGAAGGTATCCTGAGGACTAGTGGAAATTTTGGAATTTAAAATTCTTTACTATATGTTATCATTATGAGGACTAGTGAACAAAACTTAGTGTTAATCCCTGTAGGACCCTGGTTCTATCTTCTGTACCTAGGACTATTGTACTATCTTCTCCACTTATAATTCATGTACTATTTTCTCCACCGAGGGCCCCGTGCAATATCGTTTCCACATATAACCCCTGTACTATCTTATCCACCTAGGACCAGTGTACCATCTTCTCTACCTAGGACCAGTGTACTATTTTCTCTACCTACAATTCATGTACCATCTTCTCCACTTTGAACCATTATTCTATCATTTCCACCTAGGACCTCTGTACCATCTTCTCCACATAGGACCCATGAAATATCTTCTCCACCTAGGACTCGTTAGATATATTCTCCATCTAGGACCATTGTAATATCTTCTCCACCTACATTTGAGTGTGACACATGTCTACCACCTAGGACCTCTGTAATATTTACTTGAGGCCATGGTACTGACTTTTTAAATTGGGGTTTATAGTCGCTTTCAAGTTTCTTTCACTTATATCACGACTTGTCAGTTTAGGGCAGGAGGAAACCCGCAACATCCGTAGCGCTGAATGTTGCAGT
>JAUTBT010006701.1:0-26084 GCA_032361225.1 Lepetodrilus schrolli
TATAGTTAATTAGTTCACCGTCACGTATGGGTGAAAGATTCCCGCTGTGACGTAAAACAAAAATTCACTCACTCACTATCCCAGCCTGGCAATGATGAGAGACCAGCTCCTCATCTCCACGAGGAGACGGTCTCTCATCATCAACAGGCTCAGATAGTAGCTGAGGTACACAGCACAAAGGCTATTATCCGGGTCTGGCGATGATGAGAGACCAGGCTCCAAGGGTATTAACTATTTTAAATCATGGCTTTAAAAACTAAGTTCTATAATGCTAGTTTTATGAGAGAAATTGTTACAAATGTGTGGAACTATTGTCACTTTATGCAATCTGAGAGATCCTGAGAGGCGTGTTCATGTTGGAAAGCTAGATCTCGCTTGAACACAGATACAGCAGACTGCACGTTTTTTTCGGTGCATGTGTGAATAGTAACAATTATGTGAATAGTAACAATTGTGTGAATTGTAACAATTGTGTAAATAGTAACACTTGTGTGAATAGTAACAATTGTGTGAATAGTAACACTTGTGTGAATAGTAACAATGTGAATAGTAACAATTGTGTGAATAGTAACAATTGTGTGAATAGTAACACTTGTGTGAATAGTAACACTTGTGTGAATAGTAACACTTGAACACTTGTGTGAATAGTAACACTTGTGTGAATAGTCACACTTGCATTCAGAACATTTACACAACATCACGTTTTTTCTATGGATATTAATGCTTGCATTCTCACATGGTGTTTGTGTATTTGTCATCTCGGACCTGCATTCAGAACAAATTACACTGGCCATCACAAACTTTATTAAGGAGTGTTAATGCCACATAATACAGGAACAGTTGGGGGAAAATACTATTATAGAGAAACATGATGCATTGTTTCTTCAATTGACAGCGAAAACAATATTCAAATGAATCTGTCATATATATTTGATATTAGATAGATGAGCCCTGCATGTGTTAGAAAATAACACAGTAAATAGTATAGCCTCCCAGAATGCATGCATATGTATTTTACATCAATATAAATTGCACTAATTGTCACTATTATCAACAATTAGGACAAGTAATGTGGAAATACAGAACGAAGCATTTAAATTTCCAATTCAAAATAATCACTCTAAAAACATTCATGATTTATCGTTAGCATTGTTAGCGCAGTCAGTAGCGTACATGGATTCATTCTATTTAAGTGATTCCGTCGTTGTGGGTGCGAGTCTCACGCAAGTCTAATATATTTTCTCAAGTGAAAGTAGTCCCAAATTGTTCCACTTTCACTGGGCTTTATATGTCCTCAGCTGTGCTTTATATGCTATATAATTCTTCAAGCTATCATTATCCAGATATTATATGGATTTGGGGGCATATTAAGTAGGAAATGGAGAACCATGATTTAAATAATGATCAAGCTGTATCAGACTAACTAGAAATAAGAACATTTTACTGATAATTAACTTAAATCCATCCAATGGCATTTACTTAAGTAACACTGATAATTAATGTCCACTAAAACCTGTAGATTCTGAAAGATTTACCAACTAAAATAAGTGGGAAGTGACACTACCCTCTAAAATTCATAGAAAAGTTTAAATGAACCTTGGATTTAATCAATAATTCAAATGAAACTTTCTTTCTATCTGTACAACATGTATCATATTTAGATCAAGTTCTATATCATTGTCATTGCAGGCATATTATATTACAGTTTTTATTTGTTTAACCCTTTCGCTGCTGGAATAGTCACAGGTAAAGCTCTTTGTGGCATCTCCGGTTGCTTCCAGCACGGAGAGAGTTAATTCATCAAACTCAAATTCCACCATCCGTTTGAAATTATTAGAATCAGTGGAGATGTGAATCACCAAAATAAATAAACATGGCTTTAGACAAGAATGTAATGCTTAATTAAAATATATTTGCATATTTGTGTTTTATTTATCTTCAGCAATGTAACAGTGAACATTTGTAATATCTGTATATTTGTAATATATGTACATTTGTAATATCTGTACATTCGACAAGATGAAACCAGTCAACTCTAGATATACACATCTTAAAATCCTTTTCAAAATCAATATTCATTGATGAAATTGATACTTGCTGGTAATTTAAAGATCCTATTATATTTTTTATAATCATTTGGCAATAATACCTGATTGTAGGCTAACCAATGGCCAGGGTCCAGTTGCATGATGCTCTTGTAGCACTACAATGTTGTAAGTCCAATTGTAGAGTCTTCTATAATTAGAATTGGGTTGCATGACGCTCTTGTAGGCTATCTGAATAAGACAGTGCTACAACTATTGTAATGCAGTTGTAAGTCACTACAACTATTGTAGCCTACAAGAGCGTCGTGCAACTGGACCCTGGTCAAATGGGAAAGTAGACTGCTATTGGATATCATTTTCAGAAACCATGGACTGATTTGCACTATATATGTACTCTGTCATTAACAGAACTGATGAATCCATAATGGACAAGTAGGATTATTCTTATACCATGGTGTTATACCTAATACCTGTACAATAATGAAGATGTATCGGATCATCCTGTTTATTCCTGTCATTCAATTTATGCTTCAAATAAACCTATCCCCAGTAAATACGGGCGAAACATTTGGCAATTCCAAAGCATCAAAGTTCAGGCCACATGCAAATTTGTCATCATGGATTGTGGAATGTCCATGTTACAAATAAAAATTATGGGTTTAAATGCATAAAATCACAGTTTGTTGACACATTTCATAGTCAAACGTATTTTACCTGAAAGTATGTACATTTTATTTGTGTACATTGTAAGTGTATTGGGTAATAAGCTACATTTTCCACATGTCCCACTGGTTTTCAATATTTTCATATTTCTTCATATTTTCATAGATTTTTTAAAGCGAGATAAAAAAAAAAAGATAAATAAAATATAATACATACATACTTTCAGGTAAATGCATTTGGCAATGAAATGTGTCAACAAACTGTGATTGTATGCATTTAAACCTATCATTTTTATTTGTAACAGACCGTTTAATTTGTAATCCCTGTATACAATGTTGCAGATTCTATGTTTTATGAGGCTGATCTATGGAGAATGATGCAGAATTTACAAATTCAGTGACTCACTATGTTGAATGATGCAGATTCTAAGTAGAATGCAGTTATATGGATGTATTATATTTATAATTTAATTTTTCAATCGTAGGCCTGCGACTGTAGCTATTAATATTAATATTGAGTTCACTCAGAGCGGTTATAAAACAAAACAGAATGAGAATATTGGAATATTGAAAATGTATTTATTTAATAATGCATGGTAAAATAGAACATGTCAGACTAAAATGTAGAAATAGAACTCGTCGCAAATGGGTGAAAGATTCCCGCAGTGATGTTAAACTCCATAATCACTCATAGAAAAAGTAATTGTAATTCAACAAATTATTAAACCAAAATGTGCTTCCTTTAATTTAATGTTGCATGCATGTGTAAACACTTATGTTTAATATATGACCACTATTCAAACCATTTGAACAAATAACCATATTATATGTGATAGTATTCCATGCATGCACACACAAACAGACACACGCACGCACGCACACACGCACACACGCACACACATGCAGGCATGCACGCACACAAACAAACACACACAAACAAACACAGACACACACACAAACACACACACACATGTACACATACAAACACGCACATATGCACACAAACAAACACACACACACAAACACACATACACACACAAACAAACATACACGCATAAACAAACACACACATACATAAACAAACACACACACACACATACACACACACACATGCACACATACACACAAACACACACAAACAAACAAGCACACACACATACACACATACACACACACACACACACACACAAACAAACACACACACACAAACACACACACAAACAAGTGTTGCCATCTTCATGCACAAACAAGACTGACTGTAGAAAAGCACTAAGGGAGAACTCCTTTATATCATTTACAGAATTGTAAAATACTAACATCAAAAGTTCCATCCGAGTGACACATTTCCGTTTTGATGAAGCTTTGATTCACACCTTGGAAGGTCTGCCTTGCTAATCTGCCCAAATTGTACAGTAACGCACAGCCTGGCTGTATTAGCATGTGAAGTAAGGTGCTGGCTGACATTAGCACATGAAGGGTGCACATTATGTCCAATCAGGTGTAGATGGCAGAGATGGTCAAATGTCACATAATTGTAATTTTATCAGAATCAACTGAATGCTATAGGTCAGAATTATTTGGGAGATGTATTGATATTTGAATGGTTTGAGACCAGACTGGCTTCTCTTTGTTCAGTTGCAGTAAATCTCAGAAGTTTCTGTTTCACCATTTACAATTCCTTTATTAAAATTATTATTACAAATTATTAAAATTTTGTCTATTAGTTTTGAAGTACTGTATATTAAAAAAATATATGGTAATTTATCGATGCAGCGTGTCGTTAAAGCCATCTGATGAGAATAGGCAGTATTATTTACAAACAGTTAGCAAATGGCCTGATGCTGGACACAAATGGCATTCCAGATTACAGTATTGATAAGTTGTTAGGAAGCACCATTAATACATTGTTGGCAAACACGATTGATAAAACTGTAAGTAACATAGTGTCATGGATAACTGTTATCGACAGCATTAATTGAAAAAGCTGGGAGCTGAAGCAATAATTTGACCAATCATTTGTGCTAATGTTCCAGCATTTAAGTGGATTTATTATTGGAGATTTTATACTGGATTTACAGCATGGATTCCTGTGGAAACTACGTAGAATATACAGTAGGACAATAGGCTCTCAATTCAGAGGTACTGTGTTCTCAGTATGTATAAGGCCTGGTGAAGACCATCTTTATGATCTAGCACCTGTAGGTTCATATGTCAGGAGATCTATGTCCTATGCATTGGTATGGTCAAGAGAATGAATAGCATCTAGCACCTGTAGACACTAGGTTCAGGTATTAGGGGTTCTATATTCTGTGTCTTGGTCATGTCAGGTGAAGACCATCTAGGATCTATTCCAAATAGACAATGGGTTCATATGTCAGGGGTTCTTTATTCTGTGTGTTGGTCATGTCAGGTGAAGACCATCTAGGATCTATTTCCAGTAGATAATGGGTTCATATGTCAGGGGTTCTATATTCTGTGTGTTGGTCAGGTCAGGTGAAGGTCAGGGGATCTATGTTCTGTGTTCTATGTCTGGTGAAGACCACTTAGGATCTGCCATCAGTAGATAATAGGTTCATGTATCATGGTTTCTATATTCATTGTGTTGGCCAGGTCTGAAGACCATTTAGGATCTGCTACTAGTAGATACTAGGTTCATGTGTCAGAGGTTCTATGTTCTGTGTATTGGTCAGGTCAGGTGAAGACCATCTGGGATCTATTCCCTGTACACAATAGGTTCATGTATCAAGGGTTCTATATTCAGTATGTTGGCCAGGTCTTCAGACCATTTAGGATATGCTACCAGTGGACAGTAGGTTCATGTGTCAAGGTTCTATGTTCTGTGTGTTGGTCATATCAGATGAAGACCATTTAGGACCTGCTACCAGTGGACAGTAGCTTCGTGTATCAGGATTACTGTATTGTTCTGGACCAGTGGAGATTATTCAGGAGATAATGTGCTCTGTTGGTAACCTGACTCCACTGAATGGATGTAACATACACTCACACACTGACGACCTCTGAAAGTAATCTGTCTCCGTTTAAACAGCAATTTAGCTGATGGCATTGCTAGCACGATCATTTGACCGAGTGACATTAGGATCATCATGATAAATTGTGTCTGACAATAGAACCACAGACAATATTAATTTTATAACTTGAACAATACACAGAAATCCAATGAAGGACCAATCTTCTCAGTCTTGCTTAACTACTCCAGAAAATTACCTACTAAATGTTTTGGCCATTAGTATAGAATTTCTTAATAATTATTTCCTGGAACTTGAAGGTTCAATGGAGAACATAGTGAGTTGTCTATCGTGTGGGCTCGTGAGCCAGGTGGAAGTGGCATAAGGGCTGTTGGAAACTAACAACTATTTATGCATGTGTATCTGAATGAACTCAGGGTGGGTGGTAGTGCAATGGTTAGAACGTTGGACTTCAGAGCCAAAGGTTCCAGGTTCAAATCCCACCTGAGAGCCCAGTATCGGTATTTGCGAAAGTTGCATTCCTGACGCGATATTGATAGGATGCGCTGTCTGAAGAGTGGCAGTGCAGATATCATCATTGGTCTTGTCAGTACCAACCAGTGCTCGCAGGTTTACTGCAACATTCAGCACTATGGATGTTGCAAGTTTCCTCCTGCCCTAAACTGAAAAGCTGTGATACAAGTGAAAAAAAATCTTGAAAGCGGCTCTACACCCCAATTAAAAAAAAAAGAATGAAATCCGAGAATTTTTAAATTATTTGTCAATGTCTTTTACGTGTTGCTGTGTGCAAATCCAGGTGGATTTATTGAATTAATCTTCTCATGGCACTCACTTCGTATGACAGATAAGTTAAATATTGGGTTTATCCTCATTTACTGACGCATTACTGAATAATTGTGATAAAATGTTAATGTTACATATGCAATATTATAAGACTTAATTTCTATGAGTGACTGCAAACTTGACAAGCATACATGATACATGATTATATATATTTTGGGAACTAATAATATGTGTGCCTATAAGAGAAATTTGAAAGAAAAGTAATATATTTTTTAATCATTTAAAATTATGCATGCAGCCAAAGAAGTGAACTTTCATGCCTTATACTAGTTCACATGCAGGGTTCTAACAATTGGAATCCAGACCTATATAATCATCATGTTTTTTATACATCTGTACCAAAGGTATTGATCAAACATTTCTTCATATGCTTCAGTGCATTCTAGATCATTGATATGACCATTTCTGTGCCCCCACCATTCCACCACCAGCCCCCACCCTTCAACCCTCTTTGTGGTAGGATTGTCACTCCCATCTTTAAAGGTTCATCTTCTCTCATCATTTTCTTTTTTCATCTGTGATTGAAATGTTGTTTTTGAAATATAAAAAAAGATACTTTTGATGTTCAAGAATGCTAGTGGCTTCATTTTCTTACTTTGTGATTAATTTACGGAAATGAACAACAAAAAAGAAAGAAAGAAAGAAGTTTGATTGTATCCATTGTAACATGTATCTGTGGCTTTATGAGTTTTGAAGTCGTCTTAACAAGTATAAAAACAGTTCCACTAAGATATCTGGTTGCCTTCTTGCCTATCAGTTCTATATGCTACAAATCTGTCATATATCATGTGCATGGAGACTTCATCATTATGGGTGAAAGATTCCTGCTGTGATGTAAAACAATAATTCATTCATTACAAATGGAGGCCTAGGTACACCACAATATTTTGGGTCACGTGAGCCAATTAGCTTGCCAGGAATTGGGTCTGGGTCCTGTGAATAGACTGCAAGTCTGAGTCCGGTTTAGGGTCCTGGTCCAGGGAATAGATCTCACTGGATCTGCCAATGTATATGGTAATTGTGGAACATAGTATAGCTTCACATCCTAGCTGTGAATGGGTGCCTGGTAGTATTTTCCTGATGGTATTATCACTACCTATCTGCCACAATGCCAGATAGTAGTTTGTATGTTCTTTGTAGACATGTATCACAATAATATTGTTTAATACCTATACAGCTTGATTGCCAATCCTCATTAATCTTTTTAATACAAATATGTTTAACTCTCTCCATGCTGCAGGCAACCGGAGATGCCCTAAAGAGCATTACCTATGTCTAATCCAGCAGGTTAAACCATATTACTGACATCTGTGCAGAATCTTCCAAATATCACATTGATAACCAGACACACATCTCTGGACTTACACATGTACATCAATATTTGCACTAATATTTCACTTCCTGACATACTAAATAATCGGCGGGTGGCAGTGCTGTGGTAGAATGTTAGACTTCGGAGCCAGAGGTTCCAGGTTCAAATCCCTCCCCGGGAGCCCGGTATCAATGTTCACGAAAGGATGCGCTGTCTGTAGAGTGGCAATGCAGTTATCATCATTGGTCTGTCAGTACCAGCCAATGCTCGCAGGTTTACTGCAACATCCGTCACGCTGGATGTTGCAGGTTTCTTCCTGCCCTAAACAGACAAGCCACGATAAATGTGAAAAAATCTAGAAAGCAGCTCTAAACCCCAATTAAAACAAACAAAAACACAACAAAACTAATTAATCTTTGTGTTTTGTTCTTGCCCAGCAGGTGTTCGCCGATCCAGCCTAGCTTCAACATGGAGTCGCGACTCAAGCTTGTCTCACCACCAGTTCAAGCCCATCTCACTGCTGAGCATCGCAGACATGGCCTGCGAAGCCAAAGTGCAACCCCTGCCCAGTCCTGGCTTGCTCAGCACCCACTCAATGTGGTCGACCTCGGACCTCTTCAGTCGGCCAGGATCCAGGCAACAGGAACCTGACAATATTTCAATGTGAGTACAGCTAGTAGAGTAACATAGTGGGTCATACAGGAAGTTCCTGTGGTAAGAGTGAGAGAGTTATTGTTTTACGTCACAGTGGGAATCTTTCACCCATACGTGATGACCTGTGGTAAAAGGATAGAAGGAAAAACTTTCATAGGCTTTTGCAAAAGCATTTTGGGCCTATGACTTCTTCAGTTGATCTCTGACCTCTTCAGCTGACACATTTGACCACAATGTGGTTGACCTCTGACTTCTTCAGTCCACCTATGACCTCTTCAGTTGACCTCTGACCACAATATAGTTGACCCCTGAACTCTTCAGTCAACCTGTGATTACTTCTGTCAACCAAGTTCCAGGAAACAGGGCTAGTGTTTCAGTATGACATGGTACTGTGTGTATACAAGAATGGTCACAGAGTGTAACACATACAATCCACATTCCATTATTCTTAATTAGGATCCATTTTATTTCATTTATCAATCTATGGAATCTGACTTTACAGTTTTCAGTTGGAAGGAACTGTTCAGATGAACACACAACTTGACATTTTATACAGAAACAATGTCAGTTGGAAGGAACTGTTCAGATGAACACGCAACTTGACATTTTATACAGAAACAATGTCAGTTGGAAGGAACTGTTCAGATGAACACGCAACTTAACATTTTATACAGAAACAATGTTAGTTGGTTGACCTGGAAACAAATTGCATTCAAATTTTCTGGTATTCAGACAATTTATAAAACAAAGCAGATTTCTTAGCTGAAGATAGCCTGAGCATGACATCTTCCTGAAGAAAGACCAATAATGTATTTTATACTAATGTGCATTCTGTATGAAACAGGACCTCTGGAGATCCTGGGATTCGAACCCGAGTTGCTGGATTGTGAGTCCAATGCTCTACCGAATGAGCCAAAGGGGTAACCCCACTGGCCGAGACCAGTAGGAGCATATTATATCACACCCGGCTACAATAATATTACCAAAATAATATCAAGTTATATTACAAATAGATGGATGATTTGATCATGATGGACAGATGGAAAGCTGAAAAGCTGGATTTTCCTCCAGCATTAAGCAGATCAACACAAATCATGTTGGGAAAAAATTGCATAAATGAAACTGAACATTTTAAAGATATATAGTTTCATTTCACCACAAATATATCCCTGTAAAATTACAGATGACCTTGAACTATTGAATGTCTTGTCAATTCAGCAGTACATGATAGAGAGAATGTTTCACTTAGCAATTGTAAATTATATAGAAATATTTAATTCAAGTTTATTTCAGTTAATTCTTCATCGATAATAAATACCTATTTTGTTTTATCTAGTCCTTATAAACAGCTGATAAATTAAAGATAAAATATTAATGATGATGAACGAAAAGGGCATGAAATAATGATGAACCACAAGAATGAAAATAAGAATGAACCAAACATAAAATAGAAATGAACCTTGAAACCAGGTTCCATATCAGCTGAGGTATATTCTCTGTTGAACCAACTCTCACAGCAAGACAAAAACCTGTGCTTTTGTGGTTCATTATTGTTGAAATAATGAATTTTTCATGGCAAATGTAAATATAAAACATCCCATAATGGGAAATTAATTCAGAAGAGGATGGTTAAACACCATAGAGAGGAAATAAAAGCCATCTCGAGCATGGCCAAAAAAACATAATTGACAATTTTATAACTCTGCGACATGTCTACAAAGACTTGCGAGGTGTTTTATTGCTCATCCTCACCTCCAAAGCAGGAGAGTTCTGACAGATGCGTACATATATTTATCTCCAACATATTTATCTCCCAACCCCAGCAATTGATGGAAGAAATCACATATCCCCTCGCTGTGTATTAAAATCTTGTTGAGATGGCGACTCGCGCATTTTCCGAGCAACTGGTTTTAATGGTTTTTCGTGGATGTTCCATTGGTAGTCACCTGACAAATCGTATTAACTCAGTATCTCCTTTACAAGCAAATGATGCATGAAATAACTTTGAGCAAACTGTGTCCTCCGCATAGGAAATGTCTCTGCTCCAATGAACCAACATAAAAATGTGAAAAGATCGGAATATCACTAAACACTCGACGCACGACACAATCAACAGTTTCTTCACTCTTCCACCCCCCCCCACCCCCGGTGATTTCAAGAACCTGTCTATATTATTCTTTATGATAACCACAAATGTTTTCCTCAATTTGTAGGTAATTCAGAAGTTAATCCCCCAAGTCCAATACCACAACGCCTGTCAAATCCCTGGCTCAATATGGATGTCCGAATACTCCGCTTTGACCACCGTCCTGTGAACTGTGTTTTGATAAAGGATTTCATTGAAGGACTCGCTACATCAACAGGCTAACGTACTGTTTGGTCACGGCTCTGATGGTCAGTCTGCTGAATGTTTTGATGGGGTTTAAATACTAGTGAGGATGGGGCTTACTAACCATGGAGCTTACTGGTAAGAATGGAACTTATTAGAATTGAGCTTACTAGCTAGGATGGGGCTTACTAGCAAGGATGGTGCTAATCATGAGTATATGGCTTACTATCAATGATGGGACTACATACTAGTGAGGATGGGGCATTGCAATGGAGATGGAGGTTAATAGAATGGAGCTTACTATCAAGGATGGGGAATGTTTGGGACTTAATATCAAGGATGAAGCTTATAGGAGAGAGGATAGTGATGGGAATACTAAAGTGATGATAGTTCTTACTAACATGGGTTGTGCCTGCTGGCAAAGATGTAGTTGACGTGTCAGATTGTGGCTTACTAATTAGGAATGGGCTTACTAGATAGGATGGGGCTTAATAGGATTGAGCTTACTAGAAAGGAAGAGCATTGACTTTCAACAGCTATTCTATCCCTGATCTACAGTGCAGTTACATTCATGCTGAGCGTCACAGCGGTGAACCATTCACCAATGACGGCTTAGTGTCATGTATCATGCAAGATTTATGCTTCCTCTTTTGTAACTAACTAGATCATGTTTCACTAGCTACATGTAGCAACTCCATAAATTGAAGGGAAATGTTTCCAAAATGTTCTACCTACCAATATGTGTGTATCTACTCTGTGGAAAGAAAATTGAGACTGAAAAGTTTCAATCATTTTCTTTAAACCAGTCTCAATAAATAATTTCTTTGAAAAGTTTCAATCATTTTCTTTAAACCAAAGAAATTATTTTCAGTCAGCTTATAGCAAAATGATGTACTTTTGGACGGAAATTTGCATAGACATATGTGCCACTGTCAGATGTTTCTATTTTTTCTTAATAAAGAACATTATTAAATTCCATTTTAGGTAATACTGAATTTCATTGGATAATTATTAATATTATTTCTCAAATATATCTAGACATCTCTAAACTAAATAACATCTTCAAAACATCCTCAAATGACCGCCAAAATTGAAATTATCAGAAGTTTAGAGGGTTAACCATTTCTGTACCCCCACCCTTAACATTACCCCACCACCTTTTCAAGGACCACCACCCGACCCGCTTAGAACTCAAAGCTTGTGGTTAAAGGTCAGTCACTTCATACCATATATCCTATACCCACCTACCCCCCCCCCCCCCAACCTTAGAGCACCACCCTCCTCCATGCCCTTCCCACCCCCCAAACCACACACGTTGTAAGAGTGATCAGGTCTACTAGTGGTTATCCCTGCAAGCTATTGAATACTGTTATTTGATGTTGAAGAAGTTACATCCGATAGTTTGAGCCGGAGCTATACAGAGCTATACGAAGCTATACAGAACTAATTACATGGCGTTGACTACCACAGTAAACTGACCCATTCAAAAACCCACTATATAGTGTATCAGGAACATATTTTTTTAGACTTTCATCACACACAAAAATATTATGGAATTATGGATAGACATGTCAGGGTTGTTTGCGAACCATTTCAGTTTCTTTCTAGTGAATTTATTAAAAAAATATTATTGTTATGTAAGGTAGCTTTGGTTGACACCCATATGTTGTGATTAACCCAGAAGTGATAATGTTTCATTTACATTTAACTGAATTAATACAGTATAAATATTGAATGTTGTTCTCAGTCGATTTTTATCATGTTTTCAAACATTGCAATTAATAACAAAACAAACAAAAAATAATTAAAAAATGAATTATTTATATACGATTTATATATATACTCAACAAAATAAATTAAGGGCCACCAGATATTTTGTGGGTAAGCTTCTCCCAAACTTGGCTTTAAGGAATCTGGAGCATGTAAATTCCAATATGTCTGCAAGTTCTTGAAGAGTGCCCAGCGCCTGTTGACATTTGGAATTTCTTCATTGTTAAAATAATATAAAGCTACAGTTATATGGTCAAAAATGCTACTGGCCCTTATTTTTTTTTTGTGAGTATATCTTGAGTTTTCTTCGATTAATCATGGTTTGGTCACATTTCATGCGAGAGAGAGAGAGAGAGATAGAGAGAGAAATGTGGCGCTGTGACATGCACCTGCATACCCCAGATGATGACACAATCATACGTGGCGCCATACAGCATGCTCTTGACAGACCTTGGACAACAATAGACCATTCCTATGATCATAACCTGTCTCGTAATCGTTCCAAGAGAGCCATGACCCTAATCAAATCAACGGCAACTATGATGGGACTCACACTGAAAGCACAATACGCAATGTATACCCAAATGGCCAAATTTGATTTACGCCGATATATGGTATATCATTCTGTTACACAGAGCGTGTAATCTGCACCAACCCTTTGTCGGTGTTGATTGATGGTCGCTAATAGTCTGATACTTATCCAGAAGAGCCAGAGCCATTTCGCAGATTTCATTACCGAGAGATGTACCTCTCTTTAAAAGATATCGGCGTAATCTATGGTGTAATCTACGTGATTAAAAGATCTGGTTATCTGACTGTAATTCCTCTCAGGTATCGCCTATCAGCTTAGTGGTTTACCTTAAATATTTTACCAAAATCTCCGAGGAATTCCGAGTGATATTTATCATATAAATGTGTAAATTTCTGGAATTTTCGCGGCTATATATCCGTTTGCAAAGTGAAATAGATCTCACTAATATGGATCTGAAGAATCTACAAACTTAAAATAGATATATCTGTTTACCATGGCGATACAAAAAATAACATTATGAAATATGCATGTGTCAATCATCTCTTGGTTGATATTGACGACATCAAAACATGGCTGAATATGATCTATGGTTTTGATGACGATGACTATGATCATTATTATTACCGGGTTAAGAGGTTATTACACATAATCCAAAGACTGATTATATGATTGGCTTAATGGAGCCAGATAATTCCAGATTGGATCCAACACTGTTGTACAAATTCAATTCAACTTCTTTGCCACAATCGTAATCAAAGGCTGCGATTGTTCCAAAATTCTATCACCAGTCGCATGTCGCGAATGGTTTAATCTTGTGACCAACTACTCACCATTCATTCATAATCGCGTTCTCATAGACTGCATGAATTCATCCACATTTGACCTCGACTTCAAAGGTCACTGAACGTCAATCAAGTCGTGTACACGATTCTGTTGAATTCAGGATCCGATCATTGCCGACGAACACTGGGATTATGTTTTAGTTTTGGGGGATACCACCAGACCTTCATTCATAAATCTGCATCGAAACAGAAAACGTCACACGCTTTTGTGATTTTTCTTTTCTTTTCCCACAACACATACTGCTGTCATTATCTTTGTTCATTATCTTTGTTCACAGTCAGCAGGCTGGTTCAGTGCAATTATATTTATGACCTCCTGTTGGATTGTGACTCAACACAGAAATTAACCGAAATAATTAACTCTTCAGAGGTGAACAACCTTTCGTGGATTTTTCCTCAAAAAGTGCAAATTTAATGAACGTCTGTCAGAAATTCATGACAGGTCCCTGTATCCTCTGTACAGCATAATTGTTATTGAATGCGTGAGTGAGTTATTTTATGTTATTTTGAGTATCTCAAGATTTACATGTGGACTTGTTAAAGGAAGAGAATCCACAAGTCACGTACTAAATATGAAAAAGATTATATCAAAAATATATAAAATACTTGTATGTAATAAAAAATTGTGTTGAAATTGTGGGGACAATAAATATGCATTATTTCAATTCAGAATATGAATATGATAAATATTATACATGTACAATTAACTGAAACATTAGTTTATCATTTCCTTGCAGAAGGCACCATTCAACTATTCCACACACACATAATTTATCTTTAGAAAATTGAAATAGAACTGGCTTTGTTTTACATATTAAAGGCATACAATCACAGATTAAGTCGTCGTTTTGGACCGAATTGGAGTTAAAAAGTATGTGCACATAGCATACATATAATCACTTTTGTACCTCCAAATATCTTTTCACAGCTGTAGGATAGGTAAAATTCTATTGCAGTTTACATTTCCGGTAAAACCCGAATAATCAGTTGCTAATGTACTATCATACCTAAATTTTCAATAGTCTAATAGACTAAGGGGGATAACTCTAATCATTGAACACGGTCAAAATAACCTTTCACTGGTACCAGTAAAGCTATGTAACTATACATATTAAAATATAATAAAATATTAAAATATTGAAAACCAATGGGATATGCGGAAAATGTAGCTGGTTACCCAATATACTTGTGTAGACACATTAAATGTACGTACTTTCATCTAAAAATACATTTGACCATGAAGTATGTAAATAAACCCATGATTTGTGTACCTTTAATTCCCTATTTTGCTCTATGAATTCAAGACAATCGGGCAAAAACGATGTTCTATTACTTTATTTTCACATACATCAGTGACATGTGCAAGACATATTTCTCAGCAAAACCACCATGTCTATTTCACCTCCCACATTTCATGTCGACTAACGACGCGAGTCTATCACGCTCAATGACCTGTGCTTGTGTATACTCGGCGACAGTACGTTGGGAAACGAAGAAACTTTACAAAAAAACTAACCAACACCATCGTAAGATGAACTTAGCTCAGAGCTGTATGCGTGAATATATATATATACTTGAGTGAGCAGTCGGCAGTGGTCTTGCTCCGACAAGGGTTTTATGACTGTGTATTGTGAATACATTAATCCAGATTTCCAACGTAAACAGGTGAAATGGTGATGTGTTCACTTTGATCATTAATGCAGATAATTGGCGGGGCAAAGGGTGGGTTTGAGTGGGGCATGAGGCTCTCTGTGTGTGGTGTGTGTGTGTGTGTGTGTGTATGTGTGTGTGTCTGTGTGTGTAATGTGTGTGTTTGCATGGTGTGTCTGTGTGTGTGTGTGTGTGTATTATGTTGTTTTTTATGTATGTGTGTGTGCATTATTGTGTGAATGTATTTGTGTATGTGTTTACATGTGTATGTGCATGTATTGTGTGTTTCAAGGCATCCAATTTAGGCCTAGACATAGATTTATGTGATATAGCCATAACACACACACACACACACACACACACACACACACACACAACACACACACACAACACACACACACACACAACACACACACACACACACACACACACACACACACACGACAACTACATGTAGGTGTTACATATGGCCACAAGATGGCGGCAGTCTCACAGACCTGCTGGGACGAAGATTGGGTGGGACAACTGTGTGGTGATCATGTTACCTAGATCACACTTGTAGCTTTAAAGATGTCTAGGAGGGAGAGAGCGAGAGAGGGGGGAGAGGGGAAGAGAGGGAGACAAGTATAGCACTGGCCCTGAAATACGTACCCCCAGTCTACTTGGTGGTGATTTGTGAGATCCCAGTTGTATGTAAGATATAGTGAGAAATTTAGTGAGATATAGAGAGAGAAATTTAGTGAAATGTAGAGTGAGAAATTTAGTGAGATATAGAGTGAGAAATTTAGTGAAATGTAGAGTGAGAAATTTAGTGAAATGTAGAGTGAGAAATTTAGTGAGATGTAGAGTGAGAAATTTAGTGAGAATTATTTAGTGAGATATTGAGGTGAGAAACTAAACATTGAATTAATTAACTAGTCTGTGTCACGCCTTGTTCTCACCCAAATACTCCAATTCAAAATATTGCCCTAGAGCAGATAAGCAAGTCTAGATTTAATGGAGAACAAGAGGAAAAGAATTTCAGCGGCTTGTTTCATATAAATATAATACCAATCAATATAATTTATATTTAAACTATTTACTTTTACCCTCTGAGACTATAGATAGTATATCATAACTATAATACCATGTTAGTATACCACAACTATCATACCACAAGACTACTTATACCTGGCCCTGAGATTACGAAGGTTTTTGAGTATGATTTCATGCTCAAGATCAAATTTGATATGGGGATTTGTGAAAAACTTCGAGCTGATCATGATATCATTCTCGAACAAAGTTTCGTGATCTCGGAGCCGGGCCTCTGTAACCTGTAATACCAGTCAGGTAAACCACAAAATAAGAATGTACCATGTCAGGTAACCATAATATAGGAGTGTACCACAATTATAATACCATGACACTATGTATACCAATGCTTGGTGCACAGTTTAATACCAGTCAGTTAACCATAAAATAGGAGTGTACCACAATTATGATACCACAGCACTATGTATACCAGCACTTGGTGCACAGTTTAATACCAGAGTCAGGTAAAGCCATGTCATATCTCTGGCCTCACAACTCTGAGTGTGCGCAGGTTGACAGCCTGAGCCACCACTTGATCAATCTGCCGCAATTGCTGCCACGAGATGACAAGTCTGGCATATGCAGACCTCTACATGGTATTAGTGAAATCATCATATATAATATATAACTGCAAAACATTCCGACCAGACAACTTTCTCGAGACTCTACCCCACTGACCCCTATAATCAAAAGACTTCCAACGTGACGTAAAAAAATAAAATCCACTAAAATAACTATATAGATCAAACTAATATAACCACACTAAAAGTATATTTGAGTTAAATTCAAGTGGTACAAGCTGATATATAATGTAATCCCAAAACCTTATGACCAGATAACATCCTTGAGACTATATACCACTGACCAAATAACTTCTACCAAGAAATGTGTTCATAGAAAAAATGTACCAAAACAATATCCAACAATCGATCCAACTTGGAAAAGATTGCAAAACATTCCAACCAGGCAACTATATACCACTGACCCCTTATAACAGAAAACCTTCCACCATAACCTTGTTGTTTGTAGATAGGAATGTACACACACAAAAAAAACCCAGTATATAAATCCAGCTTGACTCAACCATACAATGAACGTATATTTGAGTTAAATTCAAGTGTAATACAATGAACGTATATTTGAGTTAAATTCAAGTGGTAACGCTATCAGACATTAACTTATACCAAGTTTTTTTAATGATGTATTTTGGGGCTGGAAATTGGGACAGTCAACTTTAAGGTGGATGATTGAATAAGTTGGCAAAATGCCATCAGAATATTTGATCCATGCCTGAATGGAAAACTGGTTGGAGTGCAATTGTGTTGCATTAAGCATACCCTGTTGTTACCTCCGAGCTTAGCTCCGCCTCAAGTGGCACAGGTGAATGAGCATGCTATAGCTCCTCTCTCTCTCTCCCTCTCGTGTGCGGGTGGCATTGTGCGTTTCTTTATTGCTGCGCTTCAATTATCGAACATTTGTTGCCACATCAGCATATCTTAAAAAGTGCACAGATACATAGATCTGTAATGGTGAAGTTTGGATTAATTTTTTTTTAAATTTTGGTTTTATACACTTGTAATATGACCAACTAGAAAACATAATCATTATTTTATCATTGGCTATGAATCTGGAAATATACTGCACTACAAACAATATTGATGATCGTGCGATATAGTTAATATCCACTTTCAAGATCACACAAGATACGCCCAGCAAGTTTTCATATTTCTTTCACATATATTGTAATTTTTAGCCCTTGATCTCATCCAAAAGTTTAACCCTTTCCAAACTGGATTAATCAGAAGTACTGGTCTATATATGGCATCTGTTGTTATAACCAGCAGATAGAGGGTTAACAGGATACAGTGAAATTATATACAAGGTAAAATTGTTTTCTTCCTTCTTTGTCATAGTACAGCATGTTCTTGTAACATTATCAGGCTAATGGGCGAATTTGCTAAACTTTCTTTGAGCAGGTATACAGTACAAAATGTATTACTGTATTGTAGCTTAAAATTTCAAAAGTTAAACAAACCCATATCTGTGATAACATATTCTCCTATGTGTAAAATATTCCATCAATCAACATTCAAGTGTATTTAAGCCTTCACCTGCTCTGAAATATCACACCCAGAAAAATTAGCTCCGCAAAAACATTCCTACGGTATTATCTTAAAGACACACAATAAACATGGAGACAGATATATATTGACTCAGTGTCGACTAACAATCAGATTACATGATGCATTTCTCAACCAATAAAAAACTCCATGCATTCCTGGATAGGTGCATGTTCAGTCCTCCATACAACACAAATTGACTCAAATCTGTATGGAAAGTGACTATTTCATTAAAGACTCTTTGAGCATGACTTTTTGAGCATAGCAGCTTTATATTTTCGTCACTGACTCAAAATTTGTAACCATATTAATCGTATGCATATCAATTCCTAAAATCTGTGTTACAATGAGGGTAGCCCTGTCTGTGCAGTTTGACCAAGGTTAGACACATGCTAAAAAGATCGATTCATCTGGTGTATGTATCTACATAGATAAGGGTGATCCAGTGACCCACAGATAAAAGTCTCGCCGAGTAGGAAGCAAGTCGCCAATCGGATCGGGCGACTTCACACTTGGCAACTTTCCAGCCTACTTGTGTGTGACAACTACGTAGTGTTCCTCTATGCCGACAGTATACCTTTAAAACATTGCTGAAGTTGGAGAATACCTGTATATAAGAAGCTGCTCTCTATCTCACTCTGTGAGACAATTGCACTAGAGCACCAGAGAGCAACTGGCATAACATATTTTATATCTATCATAAATGTATAGATCTCAAGCTGACACAGACATCATGCCTGATGTGACTTTGTGCACTTGAAAATAGCCTGAAGGGAAATTAAATTAATTTTCACAACAAAATAATTTTTAAAAATAAAGAAAATTAATTAAATTCATCACCTCCAAAAGAAATAAATGAAAATAAATATGATATGAGGCAACATTAACGTTAACAAGTCAGTAAAACTAGCTTCAGATACATACAACCTGTGAAATCACTACTTGCCAGTTGATAAAAGTATTCTCTGCATGATAGCGTAATAAATCAGGAGAAAGCTCAGAACCTTGTAGAACACACACTCAAAGTAACACCTTTGGGTGTTCAAATAAGACATATTGGTCAATACTGTTGTCATCGTGAGAGGTTATATCATCAGCAGTACAGTCTCTTGCCCACATGACATCCTAGCACAGTAATTAAAGTGACTGCAGGACAATAAATCACGTGACAACTGCAGGTTCTTCTAAACCTGTTGGTGGGAAATCCACAGAGATTTCTACCATACACTAATGTCATGGTATCAGTGTTAATAAAATTTTGATCAAAAACCATGTCAACGTTTTGACAGAGATGGACGAGGTTATTATGTGCGTTGACTTTATGTCCCCCTCAGCCTCTTTCTGACTTTGTCTTCCCGTGACCACCTGCGTATGCCAGGAGAGAAATCGGTGCAAGTCTCTCTGAGACAGATAGTTTCTCGTTAATGTCAGTAATGTTATGATGTATCTTCTATGAATAACCTAACTACTTACAATTCATAAGGCAACTAAGTCCATTATTAATGAATTGTATTTTATTTTGTTAATCGTGAAAAGTGGAATTTCAAGATGTCTTCTTTTTTTCTCACAATAAACAACATATAACAGCATGTTTCAGTTATGAGGTTTTCGTCTATAGATGAATAAATACTTTTCTTAAAAGTTACCTTTAGTACTTATGACATTGTGAAATATGCTGTAAGTCTTGAAAACCTAACGTTTTTCATGGTATTTCCGCAAAATGTTTGTCATATGTTCATGGTGGGAGATGAATATGCAACAACTTCTTCTAACATGTTATGCTAAAACCTATAAGCCATGGTTAGTTCTGAGAAACCAAGGATGATAACTGAAAACACTGCATCCCAATCTTGTTTCTACTGTAGAAAATATACTGGTTCTCCCAAATTCAAACTCAAAATTTCAGGTGTATATTCTAACACCCTACCAACTGTACCATGACTTCCTTCTCTTGTGTAACTTTTGGGAAGAATAGTAACGTTCACTATAGCATTATCATCACAGTAGACTTATTTTTGTTAAATCAAGGGACCTTGCCGTACAAAACCCCCAGTGACCTTTTACAGGCTCATCTTTATTTGTAGACCGTAATCAAGCCAGTTGCAGTATCCGATGGTACTCAGTAACTGACAGTCATACCTGGCCGATATGACAACTGATATGGTGCGAGGTGGGCCGAGTTGTTAATGTTTATCTCGACGACATTGGACATGTTCCATGGGGTGATTGCTGGTGGGAAAGTTTTGCCTATGTACAACAAGCATGATCCTGTATTAAATGTTAGGAGGCGATATGTGAACAAAATGTGAACACTGGGGGGGGGGATTGGGGTTTTAAGTCACTTTCAATATTCTTTCACTTATATCACGACTTTGTCAGTTTAGGGCAGGAAGAAACCCGCAACATCCATAGCGCTGAATGTTGCAGTAAACCTGCGAGCACCGTCTGGTACTGACAAGACCAAGCATGATAACTGCATTGCCACTCTACAGACATCGCATCCTATTAATATCGCGTCAGAAAGGTAACTTTCGGGGCGGGATTTGAACTGAAGACTAGGAAGGGAGCCACTTAGATGATTCTTCACGTGAATATTGCCAATAACGAGACTGACATTCACATGGGTTTTCTTTTAATTGGGGTTTACAGCCACTTTCAAGATCCTTTCATTTATACCTCAGCTTGTCAGTGTATTTAAGGCAAGAGGAAACCCACAACAACCGTAGTGCTGAATGTTGCAGTAAACCTGCGAGCATCGGTTGTTATCAAGGATGACTGACATGCTATAAGATCCGGAATTTAAGATTTTTTTTACAGTGAAATAATAATACCAATTCTCTCTCATTGTTGAAAAATAAATTTGAAGATGTAATATTATGTAAACGAAACGTTACTAATGGATCATGAAGGGAGTTGAACTCGGAACCTTTGGCTTTCTACGGTAGTTAGCTCGAGATTCTCCTAGCTTTCCCTCCTGACCATAAGAGACGTTTTCATATGGGTATGGTCAGAGAGGTAGGCTAGTGAGCAATCAATATTGTAAAATGGTATTTTCTCAAAGACCCATAACATTAAAAAGTGTTCATAATCGCCTCACTTGCCATATAGTAATGTGTTCTTGGATGATTTATTAATTAATTAAACACGCATCATGCTAATAGATCAACATATCCATCCATGCAATAGGCTTGAGAATTTCTTAATTTTTCTCGTATGCACCCAGCAGGGTACAGAGTAGTTCAGTTAATAAGACTTATGTTGGCCCCTTTTACTATTGGACATTCAATTCTGGCCATACCTGATATCCAACAGTTATGGCCAGAATCGAATGTCTGATAATAAAAAGGGCCAACACGATGTTTAGCTAGCTGAACTAGGTATGGAGAAAATACCATTTTAAGATATTGGTTGCTGTCTAGCCTTCACCTCTGACCAAACCCATATTAATAGTCTCTTACGGTCAGCAGGGAAGGCTAGAGGAATTTCAAGCTATACGGATGGTAGTCTGATGTGTTAAACTTCACCATCAAATCATTTAAAATTGTGTTCGCATGAGAATCATAGAATCACATAAAAAAAACACCATGAGCTTTCAATAATATCTTTAATAATAGCATTGTATTTTCATGGATTAATATTATGTAAAACACTCGATTAAATTCTTATGACATGAAGTTAATCCCCATGGCTCCCGTCCAACCCCCTCCAATGTCTACTCCCCCTACTACAATTTCACCCACCTCTCCTCTCCTACAACCCCCCACCCCCACCCCCATCATCACCCCCACCCAGTCCCCCAAACATCCCATAATAAAAAAACGGCACACATACACACACAATTTAAACTAGAGATAAAACAATGTTTATGACCATGTTACTGCCATCAAGACTACCCTAAGTATCCATCACACACAATACATGTACATCTCTCATGTACACAAACCAGGTAAACATGTAAAGAACCTTCAGAGATACAGCTATCAAATCACAACTATCAGGATGTGTTATCGGGGCATGATAACTTCCGAGATACGAAGACAGACATGACAGAAAGGGGGAGTGATCATTTTAATATTATCATCCTCTCCTTATTCAAGTGTCATCAATGTCTACAGGCAGAACACAGACAAGGGGGATGGTGTTGGTGGGTGGGGGGTAGGGGTCTCTCCCTCCACCCCACTACCCTTCGAGAAATAACCATAATGATTATACCACAAATATTGGAACTACGCGACTGAAAAACTATATAGAGGGAGTGATTGTTTTATTATTATCAACCTCTCTTCATTCAAGTGACATCAATGTTCACAGACAGATCAGAGACAAGGGGGAGGGGTGGGATTGTGTCCCCTTCATCTCCCTCCCTATCCCCAATAACAGCCATAATGAACATACCACAAACATTGAAACTATGACTGTGGCATTATGAAGAAAACAGCCTACATATTAAAAAAATTTCGTATCCAATTGAGGCAAGGCTTTTTTTCCTTCTATTTTATAGAAATTTCTGGCTCACGATTTACAAATACATCTCGAACATTTGGTGGTTAACCCATCATGGCTCCACGACCATGACACATTTATCTGTCGTGCAGTCCTTAACGACCGTTTCATATTGTTCACAAGTTCTATTATTACTTCTCAACTTAGTCAGAAAGTCTGGGGACATACATTATAGTTATGTATCCATGGAAACAGACTGGTTTTATGCGTCGTAATCGAGACTACATCAGAATATGATAATGATAATCACAACTAATAGGTTCATGAAATATATATCCTACCACTTTCCTAAAATAGTTGAATGTTTCAGTTGAAATACATTCATTGAACGGTGTACAGTAAATCTTTATTTTATGGGGTTTTTTTTTATTTGGGGATCAAAGACATTTTTCAAGATTTTACTGGTACATTTTTTTTAATTGGGGCATTTCCAAGATTTTTTCACCAATAGGATGCTTGTGAGATAGTGTAACCTGATCATACCACGCATATGAAACTCTCCTCCATAGAGAAGATACTACCTCCTACACAGTAATCAAGCTCAGTGGGGTCTATTCCCCGGACCCAGACCCAATTCCCAGCAATCTGATTGGCTCACATGGTTAGGGATAGGTGTAAATGTTAGAAAAATAGCTTTTTCATATATTGGGTCATGTGAGCCAATCAGATTGCTGGAAATTGGGTCTTGGTCTGGGGAATAGGCCACAAGTCCTGGTTTAGATCCGGGAAATAGATCATCTTCAAGCTCATCTAAACCACCGAAAACTTAAAATTGATTAAATGACAACTAAACTACTCACCAAGTTAATATTGAATCCAGCGATGCAGCAAGTAAATCACAATGCACGTCTGAAAGACAAAACAAAAATGGACGCTTAGAATGATGAGGTAGAAGATGTTGGTTGACTAGGTCGTTACTATAAACATACAACATAGGATGCTTGACATTTGATATGCACTTAGTCATTTACGATTCATATATACAGTTTCAGTAAGGTCACGATTATTTCTCTAGAACACAGCATGAATACACAAGTAGTAGTGATAGTAAGCAGTACAATACTTTGAACATTTGCGTACGTTGTGGAATTCACAATTGTTTAAAAACAATAGTGATAGATTTTGTGTATATATATTCTCATGAAAGACAATTGACAAGACATAAATCAAAATATATCTCACGAGAGGAGATTGACAAACAGTACATCATATATTAATGTTGCTCCCCATATACGTTTCTCAATTAACTATATTTTTAACTTTGGGGTTTGAAGTTGCTTTCAAGATTCACGACTTGTCAGTTTACGGCAGGAGGAAACCCGCAACATCCGAAGCGCTGAATGTTGCAGTAAACCTGCGAGCATTGGCTGGTACTGACAAGACTGCATTGTCACTCTACAGACATCGCATCCTATCGGAATGGTAACTTTTGCGAACATTGATGCCAGGCCCCCGGGGCGGGATTTGAACCTGGAACCTTGGCTCCGAAGTCCAACTGTTCTACCACTGCGCTACCACCCGCCCTAAAATTTGACATAATCAATTGGCTACAACTATTCTGAGCAACGGGTCCCAGGTTTTGTTTAAGAAACTTCCAGGAATTTGGAACACCACAATAACACCTACTGTAGAAATGCTTCAGTGTTTTCAGCAGCCCAGCAACATGACCTCTGGCTAGGTTCAGTCCTAGCAGTAAGTGCAATCCCTCAGGTATCACTTCATCATCTTGACTGCAGACAGAGAAGATAAAAAAAATATAGCGCGAGAATGCTTTAGAGTATGGATTTGGTGCAAAACAAATGTGCACTGTATAATAATGTGCACCCCAAAATACCATAAAAAATCAGGCCCTGAAACTATGAAGCATTTTGAGTACGATTTCATACTCCGGCTCAAATTTGATATGGAGATTAGTGGGAAAAAAACTTTGAGTTGAGCATGAAATCGTACTCAAAAAAGGTTTTGTAATCTCAGGGCATGGTGTATAACCTGTGAAAGGCCGAGAACACCCCGTGACTCTCACGACAAATGTTTTGCTAATATTGAACACCTTGCTGAGTTTTGCCTTGAGGCTAGTTCACCACTGTTTGCGAGAGATTTCTCGGCAGTTCACTGCTATTTAACACAGCCCCAGTTGCGATCATTGGATTATTAAACACACCTGGCCAGCTCTGCGATGAAAGACTCCATCTCCTGCATGACATGTTTACTGAGGAACTGCGGTCGGTCGGTGCTGGCATGGCTCAGTGACAGTGGTGGCATGTGCTCCAACGCCTTCCTGAAAACAAACAGAAATCGTAACATTGTCAGTTTCATTAACCGTATTCCTGCTGGATTAATCATTTGCTTTCTACAGCATCTGCAATTGCCTTTAGGTAGAAGAAGGTCAATATATCAAGATAATGTTTCAAAAACATGTGTTCTTCAAATTCAAAATGAACTGTTTTACAAGTAACTGTGGTGCACAAGCTTCCATGGACAAAACTCTAAATTGAGATTGAGAAAAATGGTGTTAGAATTACATCCCGTTTCTCACGTGCATTATATAACACGAGCTTGGACTGGTCGATATTCTTAGAGTCCATGCAACACTCTCATGTTAGAGCACTCTGAAAAGTTTATATTTAACTTACCGTATATCTTGGGGTATAAGCCCATATTGGGGTATAAGCCCACCACCCTTTTTTAAAAGATAAGCAAAGTGGGCCTATTCTGTAGTATAAGCCCACTACATATTCTGCAAATGTATCCCCCTAAAACTGAA
>JAUTBT010006712.1:0-26082 GCA_032361225.1 Lepetodrilus schrolli
AAACCTGCGAGCACCTGCTGGTACTGACAAGACCAAGGATGATAACTGCATTGCCACTCTACAGACATTGCATCCTACCAATATCGCATCAGAAAGGTAACTTTCGCGAACATTGATACCCGGCCCCCAGGGCGAAATTTGAACCTGGAACCTTTCGCTTCGAAGTCCAACTGTTCTACCACTGTGCTACCACCCGCCCCTGGGTTGCTACATGAATGGACACTAACCTTGGAAAACTTGTCCTTGCCATTTTCTGCTATAGTCACGTGTGATCCTGCTGATCTGGAAGGTTTGACATGAGTTCTCTCCCTTACGACCTTGGCAGACTGTGACCTTTTAGAGAAGTCCAGTTTAAGGTTGAGTTTCTCCTTCAGGACTGAAGACATCGGTCTGGGAGTACTTGGGGTCTGAATTTACAAAGTTTCCGAGAAATGACACCAGTTCTCCAAGGTTACGAAAACCATTTTGAGTATGATTTCATGCTCAACTCAAATTTTGCTAGGAGATTTATGAACAAAACTTTATATTCATGCAATCATACTCATATGAGATGATCTTGTAATGTAAAACAGACAAATGTCAACACTACCTCAAGAACCTGTGATAATCTATGCAGTTTGTAACTGAAAATACATGTTTTGCATCATTTAACAAAGACCTAGCTTAAAAAAAACAGTGAGTGAGTGACTATGGAGTTTAACGTCGTTGCAGGAATCTTTCACCCATTTGTGACGATAAAAAACAAAACAAAAACAAAACACAAACAAAAAAACAGAATCTGCAACATTAAATCTGCAATTATCTTCGTCAAGCTGTACATTAAATAATAAATTATTCATTTATACAAGCTACTTTTGTAGCCCCATTCCACATAACGATCGTAGCTCTACGAGAGACGTAACTCCCTATACGTTACCATGGCATTACGACACTCAGAGCTAACATCACTCTGTGGAACAGGGTCATGATGTACATCCCTCTGAAGCCAACTACTTTTAAATGTAAAAATAAAAGACGAAAATTTGTAATTGGCATTTAGAGCCGTTTTCCAGATTCTTTCACTCGTATTACGTTTACCATGTCATACATTTGCTGACATCATAATGTTCAAAACGTTCAGTGTCCGTACCTTAGGCCTGGCTGGGTCATTGGTTGGAGTCCTGGGCCTGTAGCTGGAGTAGATGAGGGGGGTGGGGGCTCGTCCTGGGGGTTCCAGCTGGTCAGTGTCGGGGGAGTTGGGTCGCGAGGTCATGTCGACCAGCATCGACCGCCGCTCCAGGTCACGCTGCATGTCCTCTGTGCTCTGAATAGTGTACCTGTACGTAGGAGGATATGGGAAGCCATAAGTGAATGATTTTTCATAAAATAATGTATTTTTTGTATTATTGTTGAATATTGTACCTGTATGTTGGAGATGGATATGATAATTCATAGTGCAATGACATTTTTTTTTAAATTGGGGTGGGGGGGGTGGGGGGGTCAAGATTAGTTTGTTCATATCATGGCTTATAGTTAATAATGTACCTGTACATGGGGAATGGATACGGGAATCCATAATTCAGTGACTTTTTATAACAAAATTAAACTGAACATTTTTGTTGGGGTTGAGTACCACTTTCAAAATTATTTTGCTCACATCATGGCTTGTATTGCATAGTTGTAGCACACCTATTACCATTGACTAACATAGTTCTAAACACCTATAGCACATAGTGTTGCAGTAAACATGCTAAATGGTACATCAATGTACAGTACTCATGAACCAAGGATGTTAACCAAAGTCAATGCATACAATCACAGATTAAGTTGCTGTTTTGGACCGAATTGGAGTTAAAAAGTAAAGTACATGCAATAAACAAACATATAATCACTTTTGCACCTTTGGAAATCATTTCACTGCTTTAAGATAGGTAAAATTCTATTGCAGTTTACATTTTTGGTAAAACCCGAATAATGTACTGTAATATCTCAATTTCCTATAGTCTAATAGAATAAGGGGGATAACTCTAATCATTGAACATGGTCAAAATAACCGTTCACGACCACTGGTACCATTATATCTACGTAACATTAAACATACATATAAAAAAAAAGGAAGTTGATGCAAGATATACACTATTGTTTCAACAATTAGCATACACAGTTATGGCTGCCAAGTGGCCAAGCTGTTGACCTGCCATACAAATATTAAAATGACATAACTAAAGGAAAATGGTGGAAATCAAGCTGTTTGTTACCGTTGCATTTGGTACCAGGACAGATCACCAAGATCCGAAATCCTACAGTTACCTTGCTAATGCCAATGACTGATAACATATTTGCCACAATATAAATATCAATATAGTAATCGTATCATAAAAGGTAAAATAACATTGAAATTATGAAATTTTAGTATGCTTAAGAAAGATAACCATGAGAAAAATTATTAGAACAAATGAGGACAGCTAAAAGTGTGCAAATGTCCATAAGAGAACCCAGCTAAAAGCAATGAGATAACATGTGAAGAAGCTAGAAATATTCACAAAGATATTCACATGGACATTTTCACAAAAGATGGCTCCTTTAATACGGTTTAAGTGAGAAATGTTAGAACCACATTGGTTGGATATTTCACTATGAATGAGCAGGGACCGTCCACTTTATAAGTATAGTGTATAAAATCAACACTATTTCTAATTTGTTTAGGAATATATTATCTTAAGTAAATACTGGGATGAAAAACCTACGAAATTATTTCATAACAAACTACACTAAATACTATAATGACTATTGCATATCTATATAAATATAAAATAAGCATAACAAATATAATTATCTCAAAATTATATTATTAAACCATTAATCTATGAAGTAAATAAACATCTAAATTCATCTACAAACTTTGCTAGACAACCACAATGTTAAAACTAGAGAGTGCTGAAGCTGTATCGGTACCTCTCTTTTAATTCCTCAGGTATTGTGCTGAAATATAAACTTGTATGTAAACCAGATAGGCAGAGATTTAACAAAGCAATAGAAAAACGGTTACCTACATTTTTGGTAATTCAGTTAATTTTATCGTTGTTATGATGATAGATGCTGTAGTATGATTAATGGACTCAACAATTCTAGAAATGCCTCATCCAAATAGGCCTATTAGTTACCAGCATGATTTCCGGGGTTTACGTGTTGTTACAAATTGAAATTTTGCGTATACCCCGAGACCGGTCGAGCAAAGTTAAAAGTTTAAAGTTGGGCATAACTTGATTAATCACATGGAAAGTGTCTGACAAACAATATCTTGCAAGGAAAGAAAATTGCAGGTGACAACTAATATTGTATTCAGGTATAAATGATATTGTGAAATCATATCAGTGGAAGAAATACCAACAGCAATGTTTTGGATAAACGCTATCGTCTGTTTGAATACTTAGCACGTGAAAAATCTTGACGTCCATTTAGATGAGGTGTAGCATCGCGATAGGTCAATTGAAGATAAGGATCCTTGAAACAGATCTGAGGTTAAGGATCCATGAAACAGAGCCCACTGAGGTTAAGTATCCACGCTGGAGGTACTCACTTGTCACCCATGGTGCCCACCGGTTTCCAGAAGCTGTAGCGTACGTCCCACTCCAAGTTCTTCATGTTGACATATGTGTAATGGTCGCCCGGGTTCTTCAGCTTGCTCGCCATCGCCCCGTTGGACACTGTGGACAGGACATGTTAGAGAAATACTGCATCTGGATATGTCATCTTCAATATCTCATCTTCATTGATTATCCTCAACATTTAATTCTCAAAATCTCCTGAATATTTCATCCTGAATATCTTAAAGTGACTCAAACACAATATTCATATTGTATAATCCTAAAGAACTGATGATCCTATGTACAGTGATTGATTTCCTTCCAAATTATCTGTTATTGATTAATCAGTTAATTTTCATGGCAGTCAGTTTGTTTTTTTACATAAATTGCTGGTGAGCTGGAGTGTGCGACCTCTGAACCCTGTCTCTCAACCATCCAACTGGGGAACAACTACAACATACTCTTCTAACCATGTAGTGGAGCGGCTAAGTGTAAAAAAAGGGCCGAATTGTGCACTTTGGGTTAAAACAATGAAACTTGGCAAACTTCACCTCAGTACAAGAAAATATGGATATGGGGCCAACCAAAATATTCCAATATGGCCACCAAATCCAAGATTGCGATCATACAATGGATTATTTTTGGACATTAATCAACATAACACATATAATTTTTCATAGAGCACTTTCAAATGATGTACTAAGGTACCTTTCATTCCTTATGGTACTATATAAATATTGATTCACCTGAAAATTTCCAATATGGCTGCCAAATTCAAGACGATCGCCACAATTCAATAAAATACAGCATTTTTAGACATATTTTCAATTATAAGCATTATTTTTAACAAAGCATCACTAACTGTGCATATTGTTTTAACGTAAAAAATAATTAATTAATGGTGGCCATCTTGGATTTTGAAAATGTTTGGTTAACTTGACATGATAGTACTGATGAAATAAAACAATCTGCACAGATTTAGTGCTACTTTGTTGAAAATAATGCTTATAATTAACATTAAGTCTGAAAATGCTGTGTTTTATTGAATTGGTGGCCATTTTGAAAAGTTTCAGGTGAATCATTATTTGTATAGTATCACAAGGAAGATAAAGTACCATAGTACATCATTTGAAAGTGCTTTGTGAACAATCATATGTGTTATGTTGATTAATGTCCATATTTTCTTGTACTGGGCTGAAGAACATATCTGCAAAGTTTCATGCTGTTAACCCAAAGTGCACAATTTAGTCACTAATGTGACTAACATAGAGGGGAATCCCCATGAATAGGCAGCATTTTCAAAACAAGCGATTGTTGTTTATCGACAAGTAAAAGGATGTATTTTGATGGGTTTGTGTGGCATTCAATGCCTGAAAGCATGGATTCTTGCATATATAGCTCTATACATTCACATATGGCCAACAATAATAATGGGCAAAGGTAAATCCCACTGTACTGGCCACATCTGTTTGAGTCACTTTTAGCGACCTTTGTTGTATAGTACACCAATTGTATGCAACCCACAGGATGATATTCCACTTTGTTTTATATTATTCGTGTGTTTAACTGTTTAAGATTTTAGCTGTCGGTGTGTCAGTGTATGCTGATGATGACTGGCTCAGTCACATTTGGTTGCTGGAAAAACTGTGCAGTGTCTACCTTGAAAGGATATTGATGATCAAGTCATGTGGAGAAATACCTTGACTTTATTAAAGAACAATTATCCATTTGTATCATAAAACAGAACAATTATCCATTTGTATCATAACACAATGTGGAATCATTATAATGAATTAGTATTTTTCACTGCAGGAGGAATATTTCACCCATACACGGCGACTACAGTATTAGATTATGATATTATTAGACAAAGTGGAATCATATCCAAAGGCTTACAAATGATGTAGTACACCTTTATACTTTGATACTATGTCTACAGCAGATAGTCAAACTGGGGAAGATCTATTCCCTGGACCTGGACCCAGACTTGCAGTCTATTCACTGGACCCGGATCCAATTTCCGGCAATCTGATTGGCTCCTGTGACCCAAAATATGAATAAACATTTTCCTAACCCGAACCATGTGAGCCAATCAGATTGCATAGAATTTGGTCTGGGTCTGGGGAGCAGACCGTAAATCCGGGTCCAGTTCCAGGTCCGCCTTCAAACTGCTACATACCTGGAACTGCATCCATGGAAACCAGAGCTAGGAATGGCTGAGGTAGTGAAATAATTTTCCCAATTGTCTGAAAACAAATATTGAATTTTAAAAAACCTTTTCATCCATGACAAGACAAGACAATATCAGTTCTCATTATATGGATAATTTACAAAATATATCTTTCTAATGTTGGAGAACTGGGAGATGTTATTCCTTAAAGTATTTGTAAGACCATTTTGAAAAGTTTATTTTTGTACTAATTTATATCAGTTTTAATTGAAATAACAAATCCTTGAAGATATAATAAATATTTTTCAGAAATCGTATAATTCTCAGCTCTCTTACCTGAGGTCCTAGCAGTAATTTGTCACCAAGATCTGAAAATAAGTTTAAAAAATATAAAAAATTGATGGAAACCATATATAAAGAATGGGTTTGTTGGAATGCTTTTTTTATTTTTATCTCAGCATTGTTAAATAAAACTCACGCGGAAATTTGGCTGCCTGTTTTGGTGGGGAGGTGGGTCGTACCATGGGGGGACCAACGTCAGGACTTGACACCCCCTTAGTGTGGTAGTTTGACACATCCACAGCAGTCTTAGGCCTCTTGCTGGTTTTACTGCTCTGAATAACATGCGATGGATAGGTTTGTTTTAGACAATATTCTTAAAATTTTAATAAAATTACTTCATATCATTTTTGAATATTTTTAGTCAATTTCTTAAATTTTAATACTAATATTTGAATGGAGAGAATAAAAAATGACATTTTTTATTTGATTTCTTAAATTATTATCTTTAATTTAAAACTTTAATTTATTTTGATTTTAAATAATATATCTAAATATCAACTCACACTTAGAATGCTTTCAACTGGATCCTGCTGAGATTTGTTAGTAATGTTCATTGTCTGCTCTTGAACTTTCCGCAGTAAAATGTCTGCAATGTTTTCATATAGTTTTCGCAAGTCCCTCTGAAACAAGAAACATCACAAGTATGAAACAGCTATTTAGAGTCAGACATGACTAAGCTAGAAAGAAATAAAAATACAAATAATAACATTGTTAAAATAATATAAAGTAATATAACTGGATTTCTATACTTCCTAGTATCCATAGTGATATGGTAATAATACAAGTACTAAAATACAACATATAATAATAATAATAATAATTTTAAAAAATAACAATAATAGTACTACTACTACTACTAAATCCTGGTTTATTAGCTGTAAGTCATGTTTGTATAGTAGTCTGGAAATGGAGACTTTTAATACACTTTATTAGTGTCACGGCATGAAGCGTTGGACAACAAGACTGAAAGTTCAAGTTTGAATCCTGCCAGTGGGAAAATATTTTTTCCATGGTGAACAGCTTCATGTAGGGAAATTTGGGGATGCAATATCTGTAGGTGGGTCAAATGATATTTTTAGACATATCCGGTTTAACGATTCTGGTGATAACCTACACGGTGACATGTTGTTTTATTTACATATTTTACGTTGTATCCCGATCTTTCACATGTGTAACATGCTGAACAACATGATTCATCTCAGAATCGAGCAGAAATTTAAGCACACGATCTGCATTAACGGCGTATTATGATTTTATCTGGAGTTTAGGCCTCGTACTTGTGTTTGGCTATCACCGGAACTTGGTAGATTGTGGGTAAATTCTTGGGAATAATAACAATAGACCTGACCTATTGACGCATCCAATTTGGTCATAACAGTAGTACATTGTATTAGGTTCTCCTCCCTCCACAAACAGTCATGCTGTTGATAACTGTGTAAAGCTCACCCCCTCCGCCCTGTAAGTGTATGCTATATGGCTGATCTCATCCACCACACTTCTGTCACCTGTTCCAGCTGTCACCAAGTTGATCACTCCTGAAATACCCACACATTTGACTGGGATTAACAACTGATAATAAACTTGTACAAGGAGAGGTGGGGGGGGGGGCGGATTATACATAGTTGTGATTCAAAATTAAAGATTGACAACCAGTTTTGCATGACTTTACAAACCAATTTACTAAACATGGCAACAGACAAAAAACGAATAAATTGACCCTTGGACAAATAAATCAGCGAATTTCTACGGATCCGTGGAAAATGTTTTCATTAAAATATACATGTATAGGATTATAGGAAAACAGAGGAATAAATCTATGAACTTTCAAATAGGATTTGATGATTTTTTTTAAAGATGGCAATATTCAGGTTGGCATTAACCTTGTCCCTGCTGAATTAAAATAGTGTGAAGCACTCGTATAATATTCTTCAAACTGCTACCAATTGCAAGGTGCTCATTTGAAAAACAACCATTGTCTCTGTGAGGAACGCAATTAGATATTGTTTCGATATTTCAAGTTATATTAATAATTTAGATGAAAGTATGCCACTTAGCATCATATTGCTATTCAAATATATGTATTATTATATAATGTGAAAAACTGTACCAAGATCTCGTTCCACGTAATCAAAGAATGCTGGCACAATACACATCAGCTGTACAATCTCAGACGCTAACAAGCACTTGTAATCTCGATATCTGAAACAAACAAAAACGTCCTGCAAATTGGAACGGATTTTTTTGGGTAGGATCCCTCATGCAATGTATCCACCGCCATTCCAATTCTTGTCTCTCTTAATTTGCATGATTTTCAGGAACATTTGGGGTCATTTCCCCTTGATATTTAATAGCGCAGAGTTGTGTGCGATTTGTAATATTCTAGAAACAGACGAGTTATCTTCTGACTGGTCTTTTCGTCTTTATCTTCCACTAATTAAGTGGAACATGAGTGCTTTCTTCTAGGGCTGATTAAATATGTCGATAATCGTGTTTATTATCAATGGAAATATTTAGTAATGATTATCGATATAAAAACTGTTATTGATACCTACTGACAGATTTACGGATTACAAGATACATTTTATTTACTTGTAATGGATTTCCCCAAAACAAGAAACAAGCAGCAGACTGTGAGCAGTATGAAGGCAATGTCAGCTTGTTAGATAGTAGGGTCTGGTCTAGTATTTTCCTATATTTCTATCTCATACATTTTCCAAATATTGACCTTTCCAATACCTTCAGAACTGATTTGTCCAATATTTATCAAAAATCTATTGAGCTGACGTTTATCGATCTTTCATGATTTTGGAAGAGTCAAATAGTATTTGGCATGGAATTTGGTCTGGGTCCGGGGAATAGACCGTAAATCCGGGTCCAGTTCCGGGTCCAGTTCTGGGTCCGAGTCCACGGAACAGACCCCACCTTTAAACTGCTACATACCTGGAGTGTCTAAGTTTAGTGGGTTCACTCACAGTGTTTGCATCTTGGAACTGGGATGCAGGTTTCCCCGTCCGTCAGACTGGCTTAGTCGTGTGAGTTCCGCCACCGTGTAGAACAGACACAGGTACAGTCGGTCATACAGACCTCCATCCTGGAAATATATAAATGCGAGACGCAGTCCATTGAATTAATAATAGAAGCTGTAGCAGTATCACGAGGGGTATAATAATTAATGTCATATTAATATTTCTTTACATTTCTAATTTGACAATGAGAGATTTTAAAAAATATATAAATATAATAATAATAATAATAATATATGTTATAATAATAATAATATCTGTTATAATAATAAGAAATAATAAAAAAAATATATATATAATAATAAAAATAATAAAAAATTTAAAAAAATAAAATAAAATAATAATTTTATCGAAATATTTTGGAAATAATCATTAATTCACAGAAATTCTGCAAATATATTTTTTTATTAATTTGTTTTGGTTTTTCAATTGAAATAGTAAACTGAGCAAACTTTTAAGCATGGATTTGGCAAAATATAAATACGCACACTACTATTTTAATTTGTATTATCATTATCATTTCATTATCATTATCATTATTATTATCATTATTATGTCATAACTGCATTGGCTTCAAATCTCATCTAATAAATATAAGATGGACAGCAACATTTTCATAAAGTACACAGAAGGGAATGTGTGCTCTCCAGGGGGTTGAGAAAATTGTGGTAAGTGCATTGTTGAGAGGAGGTACATGTAGAGTGTCGACAATATCACTGTACGACTGACCTCATGGATGTCCTTGTCCACTTTAATGGCCGAGAGCAGAATACTGACCACCTGACAACGCACATCCTTTGGTAGAAGGAACAGATCAATCGTGTATACCTTCCTGGAAATACAGTTGAACAGATTGATCATGCATCTTCAATGTCCGAAAATATTTATGAAACTTACAACCTAAAAGCTAAATTTCCAATTATCATTTATACCAATTTGCTGAAGGTAAACGTCCCCAGGCCCCGAGATTATGAAACTTTTTGAGTACGACTTCATGCTCAAGCTCAATATGTATATGAGGTCATGCCCAAGCTCAATATGTATATGAGGATTTGTGTACAAAACTTTGAGTTAAGCATGAAATTGTACTAAAAAAAGCTTTGTAAAACGGTAAATCTCTCACCCGAGTTTATTCAACTTGGCTGTGTCTAACGTTTCCTTCACCAGATGTGTTGGCATGATGAATTCCAACGATGCCTGAAAATAAAAAAACAATAGCCACATATAGCTTCGTACACTTATTTTCACTTATTTTAAAGCAGTATGAAACCTGCAACATCCATACCACTGAATGTTGCAGTAAACCTGCGAGCACCAGCTGGTACCAATAAATCAAAGATGATATCTGCATTACCTTGGTACAGTTTGAAATTATTTATTTACCTCAAAGGTTTTGATTAATTAGTGCTTTACGTCGCAGCGGGAATATTTCACCCATACGCGAAGAACCTCAAAGGTTTATGACAAGTTTAGCATCACTGGGCCATATGAAGGCCAGGGAAATGAGAGTTATCTTTCCTTCCAAGCAGATATGCTACTAAGGCATGTGCCGAAAAACAAGAGTTTTACCAACTTGTTCGCATTACGGTCCACAAGGTAAACTAATGGACACAAAAATCTGTCGAAGCAGTCGCAATGAATGAAATAGAAACCAACCTTCTGAATAAGTCTCAAGCATAACAATAAGACCAATGGATCCAGCCCTATCACTAGTGGTATCATATTGTATCATCCCTATCACCATTATGCATTGTTTCCTACCACTAGCATTATCATCAACATATTGCATCGTTCCCGGTCTGCTGGGCGGATATCAAGTAGATCTTCAAGAAAGGACTTCCTGTATCGTAGCACCTGGAAATCTCTGTCAAACACAATAATACATGTACATAATAATAATAATAATAATAATAATAATAATAATAATAATAAAAATGATGATGATAATAATAATAATAATAATAATAATCATCATCATCAGCATCATCATAATGTTCTATCACATATATCACATATCAGTTATATCTGTGAGCACCGACTGGTACTGACAGACCAAGGATGATCATTGTATTGCCCTGGTACAGACAGCACATCCTATCACGATCGTGCCAGAAATGTAACTTTCGCGAGCATTGATAATAATAATAATGTTAATAATAATATGTAATATGTAATTCATGTTTTTCTTAGAAGCTTAGCAGATATTATTTCAATATTATGATGGAAAATAGCAATAAACAAAAATTGATACAAACCTTTTGGTATATTTCTTTTCAATAGCTAACTCATCTTGTAAGTTGTATGCCAAGTACTTGAGTCGTCTTTGGTCAATATCTGTCAACACATGTATCACAAAGTTAAAAATGTCCCTGTAGATGATCTGTTTTTTCATTAAAAAAATACCACCCAATTACATATTTACCTATTTTAGAGTAATCGTCCTGTCAATGTTTGTCCCATTAATTATTGCGGGAAAAGTTATACTTACCTATATTATGGACAGCATTTACCGGAAACTTGGTGAGAAAATGCTTGGCCTGAAAGGATTATTGAGTTGAGGAGGAATGCTTTATGGTGGGGGGAGAAACCTGAACAACTTGCTCAATGAGTCATGGTTGCTACAGAAACAATGATATAAAGAGGTATCAATGTAATAAGAATGAACGAGATGTGTATTTAATTCACCAAGACCATTACAGTATATGATAAATCAAATTTCCTGTGGAATAATTAAGTTGTTCTATTATTATTTATTATTATAATTACGATAATTATTATTATATCCATAATAACTGCTCAAATGCTCATTGGGGAAATAGAATGAACAAAGATTATTATTAATAGTATGTCAACGATACCTTAATGCTAAATATTTAATTTTTTTCTGAAAATGTGGCAGAGCATTTAAAATTTAGTTCACCTTATCTCCGAATATTCCGTTTACTTGTATTTTTTTCAATGTACTCGGAACAAACCATTCCCTGCCCAACTTGTGTCTCTGGAATGTAGAAAATGTAATCAATAAACCTGAAATACTTCACAAACATCACGTTACAGAGAATCTAATTACTTCTCAATTTAATTTGTTATGAAAACCAAATACTAAACCAATATTTTATGAGAGCTTCTTCCGATTGTGAAATCAAAACATTATACAGTAAATCCCAGTAAACATATTGATCAGTATGTGAAGTTTTGCATAAAAATTATATTTCCTAATATGTACAAGTTGGCTGTTCATATTAGCAAATAAAAGTTCAAAAATTATATTCCTGGAATTTTTTCATAAAAGCAATTAACAGTTTACATACATACAACCATAGCTAGTCGATCTACTAATAGGTTAAACAAATTATTACCTGAAATTTTATTTGCTTACATACAGTACACAAGGGTTGTATTCAATTGGCTACCATTCTTCATGTCCCACAAGTTATCAATATTTTCATATTTAAATGTTAATTGGATTTATTCGCAGTAATTTTTCATTACAAAACAAACATCATTTATAGCTTCAAATAAAAAATAAAAAATATCATCAATATCTGTGATTGTATGCCTTTAAGGTAAAAAAAAAAAATCAAAATTCATCAAATCTAAGTGCTAATTACAATCATGAATAAACACTACATATTACAAAAATGTTTTATTTAAACTATTTCCCTGCTAGATCAATCAAATTTGCTGCTCTTAGGGCATATAATGGTGCCTTCAGCAGAATGAAGGTTAACAGTCATTAAAGGCTGAACAAACAATAGTGAAGATTAGCATCTTGAGTGTTCCAAGAGAAGAAACGACTGTGATATTAACCCCCATCAATCATTCCTATTAGCTGTGTAAATATCAGGTCAATAGCACATAAAGGTGTCCAGATATTATAGGCTGACAAATATCTGATAATGGATTCCCCAAAGCACATGAGTTGCAGAATATTGTAAATAAAGATGCAGGCCAAATTTTTCGAAATTTTGCTTAGCTGAGTTCTCCCATTGACTTAGTGCTATAATGAGTAAAATCTCATCTGGGTTTGAGTTTTTACTCAAGTTACAGCACTGAGTCAATGGAAGAAATCTCAGCTGAGAAAAATCTCACTCGTTTATTTTGAGAAATTTAGGCCAGATATTCATGAGAGAAAAAACAAGTTAATTGATTTATACTGATACAATATTTTTGTCTTTCTTTTCTTTTTGAATTAAGGTTTTGAGCGATTCTTTCAAATATATCATGGCTTGTTAGTTTATGGCAGGAGGAAATCTGCAAGCAATGGCTTTACAATAAAATAATAATTGATTTGTGAATATGGTTATTTTTTTTATGTTGGTAGATATTTGCCAAATAAAACTAATATTTTCAGATACTCATGATAAAAATTAACTTAAATTGTATTGATATAATGAAATAATAATTAATTTAGGAATGTGGTTACATTTTATCACAAATAGTGACAGTTATCATAGAGGTTGTGGTATTGAATTAACATTTCTGTGTTCCTATACTGGCAACCTGTCTTATGTACGAATATAAAGACAAACCTCTAAAAAAAAGAGGCTTGTCCTTGTCAAATACATTTTGTGGCGATTTAAAAAAACAAACTTTTTGTTTTAATTGCCACTTCAAAATATGTTTTTAAAAAATCATAAAAAATCGGAAAATATAGCCACAAAACGCCTTTGAAATGGACTAAAAAGAGCCATGTATATAAGAGTTTTTTTTATGTGACATCATGTTACATGTGAGAAGTATATGTCCAGATGGACAGACAACTTACCACAGGGCGGTCTGTGAGAGCGGAGTCTTGGAAGAAGTGTTTAACCTGCAGCCGCTCAGCCGCTGTGAGAGAAAACAATCTGTCATTTTCAATACACAATATTTCACATATCACTCTAGTACAGGTAGCATTATCTACTACCACAACTTGTCTTGAAATCAAAGACAGGAATACATACATAAATTTATGTTGAAATATAAAAATATTGTGATATATATTGTGAAAACTTAGATATTTTTATATATTTCTCGGCGAGTTGAAAGAATAAACTTCCAAGGCAGGGGATATTTTTGTAGCAAATTTCACTACTGTAACCAATCAGAAACACCAGTCATTTGGTATACACATTTACTGTTCAGCATATTTAATTTTATTACTTTTAATAGGGGTTTAGAGCTGCTTTCAACATTCTTTCAGTAATATCACGGTTTGTCAGTTTAGGGCAGGGGTAAACCAGCAACATCCATAGTGCTGAATGTTTCAGCAATGGCTGGTACTGACAGACCAAGGATGATATCTGCATTGCCATGGTACGACAGCGCATCGTATCACGATCGTGTCAGAAAAGTATCCTTAACATTGATGCCAGGCTCCCGCGACTGGATTTGAACCTAGGGCCTTTGGCTCCAAAGTCCAACGTTTTACCATTGCGCTACCACCCGATCAGGTTGTTGTCATATTACAACTTACATGATCATATTGTTGTCATATTACAACTTACACAATCATATTGTTGTCATACTACAACTTACACAATCACATTGTTGTCATATTACAACTTACACAATCAGATTGTTGTCATATTACAACTTACATGATCATATTGTTGTCATATTACAACTTACACAATCAGATTGTTGTCATATTACAACTTACACAATCACATTGTTGTCATATTACAACTTACATACTCAGATTGTTGTCATATTACAACGTACATGATCAAATTGTTGTCATATTACAACTTACACAATCAGATTGTTGTCATATTACAACATACACAATCAGATTGTTGTCATATTACAACTTACACAATCAGATTGTTGTCATATTACAACTTACACAATCAGATTGTTGTCATATTACAACTTACACGTGATAATTCTGCCGTCCAGCATCCACACATTTGGGAGACAATCAATCACATGAATCCGATCTGGAATAAAATATAGAAAATAGGTTTATGCATCATATGAGGTGGTGGATGTGGTGTAATCTGTCCTTAATCCAGCAGGGAGAGGGTTAAACATGCATCCCCCAATTGGTGCGATTCTCTAATAAATAAAAGTTATTTCATTGGTTGCCAGTTAGCTATAACAATGTGTCTTTGAAATTCCTAACTAGTCAACTGTCAATTGAGAATGTTATTATCATGACTAACGTATTTTTCGTCCTATGACCCAAACAGATTTCTGATATTTGTCCTGATATATTTACTGTAAATTTATTTATATTAAATTTAACTAACTCTTAAATGTATCCAAAGTAAATTCAAACAAAACAAATTCCAAATATGTATATATACCCATTCCACCCCTTAATTCAATAAAACGAAAGAGCATATACATGTATTCAGATTTGTTTGCCATAATACCTCCATAAATGAAACAACCACTGGTCATAAACATGCTAATCATTGTTCACTTTGCATTGTGCCAAATTCTGGGGTTATTGGACTGGAACCAATACAAACACAGTCACTTTGAAACAGTTAAAAGGTAACTGCACCTTTAATTGTCATCTTGCATGCAACATGTTCAGGATATAAGCATAAGGTATTTAGATACTGATACAGTGATTAGTGGCACATTATTGGAAACTTGGCATCAAGATATCAATTATCTGAAGATGTGTTAATAGTAATCATGTATTTAATCAATGTTCTATTGATTATATTTAATCTCATGTACAAAAGAGCGATTATATTATATACAATATATTTTCATTATAAATTGTACGATTTATATATTTTCATGTATTCTTCCCTGAAGATTTATTTATGAAACATGTAGGAAGATGATTTGTTGAACATGTTTTTCAAGATATATATTAACTGTACACTAGATTAATTAACATTTGTTACTGTTCATGTACTATGAGTTTGGATTAAATTCAGTTGCCGTATTTCTATAATAATTTTGCAACACAATTCAAGTAATTGTAATTGAATCTGCCATTGAATTGTAAATATATACCATACTAAAATGACACTTGAATGACCCATAAATGACACATAAATGACACAGGGATTAACACACATTTTCCAGTCATCATCAATAATGGCAAATAGAATTGGTAGCATAATATTCCCGAGTTAATAAAATTCACTTTGAAAGAAGACACAGATTAGCAACTACATAACAGTACTATACAGAGACTAAATCTCTTGCTAACAAAGAATGTGAGAGCATCAAAGACCTGAGACGTTTATTCCAGACACCCTCATAATCAATGAAGATCCTGTTGTAAAAGGCCAATAATGTATTTCTCCATTGTAGCCAATGTACAAAAAGGCGATACCATCTTTGATATGCCAGCTCATATTAATGCAATGAAAAAACGCCCAGGCTTTGGACAAATTGTGAGCCAGGATCACCCTAGGATTAAGGTGCTAGGTAGAAATGGATTTTCTGATCAATGTTGTTGTACATTTCGGTATGCATTTCGCTTTGGAAATGTACGATAGTGTCAAGACACCTGCAGGGTGAAACTGCCAATCAATGACATGTACAAAACCTGCAGTATACTGGATTTCATGTGACCAAGGCACATGCATTTAATGTTTTTATTTAATATTGACATGAATTTAAGTGGGTTTTTTTTTTCATTGTAAAATCAATGTGATACATAAACCATGAAATTAATCATTTGTAATTGTTTAGTCAAAGTGAAACATAAAACCATGAAATTAATCGTGTGTGCTTAAATTAGCACATTAACATAAAAGAAATTAAAATATTCCATCCTGCAATGAAATAAATTGTGTGTGCTTTTTTACTTAACACATTCACATGAAAGAAATTAAAATCTTCCATCATGTATATTCTGCATACACATTTGCCGAGTTAAATCTATCATACATGATAAATTAACCTTCCACCAGTGACAGGCAATCAGAGATGCCATACTGAGTAGTGACTGTGAATTAATCAAACAATTTATCTCTGATTAACATTCTCACTGCTAGGGGCATATTCTGTGTATATTATTAGTCCTGTACAGTTTAGTCCATCTGCAGCTATGCTGGAAACAAACTTTAAATTGTAAAATGTTAACATTAGCAGTTCAGGGTTAACAGAAAATATTTAAATAATGAAATTATCAACAACAACAAAACAAACTTTTTTTTAAAGTTCAGTGGTGGCAGCATGGAGGATATACTGAGTTTTAGGGTTTTAAATCAGAACCTTTGGCTCTCTATAAAAAAATGTTCACCACAATGACACTGAACTTACAGTAGAAAAAAATCATTACTTCCTGATAAAATATACAAAAATCATTTTGTTGCAACTACCCTCTTATCATCCTCCCCTTCCTCAGTGTAAACCATGCAGAGAATATATACACACACACGTCAAAAGGTAAACGTGAAATCTAAAATGTTTACAACATTTATTCATTAACAACAACAAACTTCACTCCACTTCTCATGTCAACACCATAGTTCTAACAACTCAATGTCACTTTCTCTACCAGCTCATTATAAATTCTTTTATCCACCCATTACATGTTTTGCAAATAGACCTAGCTGTTACCAATACAAACATTTTCCCATGAGTGTCCATTCATAGTTAGCGTATATAGGAGATATTATACAATCTTGAGGTTGTCAATACTGACATTATCCAGTGATTACCGTATCTAAATATGGTGGGTTACAGTTGTTACAATTGTAGGAGAATGGAGGTAGACGTATAGCACTGTATGCACTCTGTAACTTGTGTTCATATCATTAGTCTACCCCAATAATACCCTGACTAAAGTATGACTAAATACCCTGACTAAAGTATGACTAAATACCCTGACTAAAGTATGACTTAATACCCTGACTAAAGTATCTGACTAAAGTATGACTAAATACCCTGACTAAAGTATGACTAAATACCCTGACTAAAGTATGACTAAATACGCTGACTAAAGTATGACTTAATACCCTGACTAAAGTATGACTAAATACCCTGACTAAAGTATGACCTGACGAACTGTCCTCAGAGCAATGTAAGGTGTATTTGTGAAAATTTGACAAGTGGGTATTAATATACAAGCAGTTAAAAAACGTCGAATGCTGTCTGAAGTGTAACAGTGAATGATTTTAATGGTAACATGCGTAAAGAGAAAACTAACTGAAATTAAATATCAATCACAGAATTTACAGATTAGTATAGTAATGTTATAAATTCTAAAAATATGGATTAAAAAAAAATTGAGTTACCTGAAAATAATAAAACCTGAATACAATTTCATTTTAGAACTGGACCCCATTTCACAACAGTATCCTAAATTTAGGAGCTCCTAACTTTATGACCCAGTTTATCACCTCCTAACTTAGATGCCGATTTAAGAAAGGATAAGACTTGTGATGTTGTCATGAAACACTTGTTATGAGGTGATAACTTTTAAGACTGGTTTAGGAAACAGGAGCCTGGTCCTGAGATTACCAAACATTTTAAGTACTATTTCATGCTCAACTCAAAGTTTTGTTCACAATTTGTACTTAAAAGGTTTCGTAATCTTGGGGCCTGATTGACTTATTTCAAGTTATTAGTAACCTATTTAACACTGAACCTCCATGGTCTGTCAGTACCAGCCGGTGCTCGCAGTTTTATTGCAACATTCAGCTCTACGGATGTTGTGGGTTTCATTCTGCCCTACAACTGACAAGCCATGATATAAGTGAAAGAATCTTGAACGTGCCTCTAAATCCCAATAAAACAAACCCAATAAAGTTATAAAAAAAACTTAACCTCATTAATTGAAATTTACCACATATATTTTATAGCCCTAATTACCTCCTTATCCAACAGATAAATGGCTCTACTAACACAAACAACATAAGCTCTGATTACCCTCTCTGAATCAAGATCAAATATCCAGCCCCACCCACCTCCCCATTTACTATCATATGGGTACTTTAAACCCTCTCCATGCTGAAATAGACACAAGCACTGCTCCGTTTGCCTCCAGCATGGAGAGGGTTAATAACTCCCCATACCAATCAAAAGAATATGTATCAACCACAATTATGTAACTATAAATATGATAACTGTCAAACCCTGATTATAAGATTATCCCCAAAATTCTTTGCTCGACTATATCAATACTTCATCATAATACTATTACACAAAGAGTTGCAATGTGTTCACCAAACATAACATGGAGATATAAACTCGCAGACTGATATTGTATTAAATATAGTGTATTAGATGACATGACTATTGTTTGAGCTAACCTGGCATCAGTCAAGCATGTCTGATATTCTAAATAATATATTCAGTGAAGCACAATTTGGTGATTGGCACAAGGACATTGACCAAAGACTGGATCACAGATTTATCAGTGGATGATCTAACATTGATACCTAGACTTAAAGTGACCAGGCCCCAATTTCTTGAAGCAAACTTGAATTAGAGATTTTGCTCAGCTGAGATTTCTCCCATTGACTCAGTGCTGTAAGTTGAGTGAAAACTCAAACCCAGCTGAGATTTTACTCAAGTTACAGCACTGAGTCAATTGGAGAAATCTCAGCTGAGCAAAATTTAAAACTCAAGTTTGTTTCAAGAAATTGGGGCCAGATCATCTATGCAAGAGGTCAAAGGTCACTAATCATGTTATTGCATATTCTGATACAACTATCTTTCCCCGACAAGTATGCAATTTCATTCAGATTTTTTTTTACGAATATAATTAATTACACCTACCACATTCTGGCAATTGCCGCACATGTAACTGTGATGTCACAATTATTGTGTTCAGATTCCTCACAGCCTTTTGACTTATAGAGCAGACCCAGCATGTATGCGTTGCACAGACAGTCTTGATAGCATGTTATTTACAAGAGGCCGTTTTGGGGTTTACGTTGTTTTTTTTGCATTGGCGTTACCGCGTCATATAATATTTGTAGATTTCTTTTTCATGTTCTCCCCTAGATGGTAATTTTACGCAGAACAATATAAAACATATTATAAAAGATTTAATATTGCGTCCAATGATGATCTTTCGACTTTAAGAGTGGGTAATTTAATATGTGATATATCAACATTCTTGGGACCATGTCACTCCACAATGTACATGCTATTGACAAGTCATATGCAAACTGTGCTAGATTCATCTGGCAATCTGACACTGATACCCGTGTATGTTTGTGGACATATTGACAAGTCATATACAATCCCTACCACAATTCTACATGTCATTATTATGATTAGTCATGTAACTTCATGGGTTAACATAAAGTTAACCACAATGGCAAATAATACTCTGACTTTCTTTCTGATATTTATTTATTTATTTATTTATTTATTTATTTATTTATTTATTTATTTATTTATTTATTTATTTAAATATTATTTATTTATTTATTTATTTATTTATTTATTTATTTATTTATTTATTTATTTATTTTTATTTATTTATTTATTTATTCATTCATTCATTCAGTTGGGGTTTAGAGCCTATTTCAATATCCTTTCACTTATTTTTGATGGATTAATCACATACCCAATTCCTTAAGGGGCATCTCCAGTTGCCCGTTGTATGAAAATGGTTAAAAAGTCAGTGTAGGACACTCCTGACCCTCAAAGTTCCATTAAGGGTACAATCAGACCAAACATGTTTATTTCTGGAAGGATATTAGTATCAGTTTCCTGTAGGTTGTGTTTTCATCCAGTGGTATGAATGCTGCACCCGAGTCTACATGAATCAACACGTTCATAAATATGCTGACAATGCTTGGCGATTTATGTCTGAATGTGCCTTTAACCTCCAAGGATTAATCAAAATCACTGGTATCTCCAGTTGCCTGAACCAGGAAGAAGGTTAAAGAAAATACCTTACAAACAATAGTTTCACATATGGAGATTACCAAAGTTGGCAAAGTATTTAAGGTTGGCAGGCAATCGTCGTTCGGACGTCAATTTATCATCATTTTACTGATAAGGAGGCCGAGCCAGCGTACTTCTGTTCAGGGCCTCGTTCAGCACTTACTATTGATTGGAAGTCCATTTTTAGGGACCCGCTACAACAAGTGGAAGTCCATTGGATGAAATACTCGCAGCAATACTTGAGAAACTGCCCCCGAGATTACGAAACCTTTTTGAGTAGGATTTCATGCTCAACTCAAGATTTTTTTCACAAATCCTCATATAGAATTTGAGCTTGAACTTGAGTTTGAGCTCGGAGCCTGGTTAGCTAAGTTTAACAGTGACAAAAGTGTCGCTAGTGGTTATCATCCTTTGGTTCATCAGTACCAGCTGATGTTTGAAGATTCACTGCAACACTCAGAGCTGTGTGTGATGTAAACTGATGAGCTGCGATATAAGTGAAATAATGTTGAAAGTGGCTCTGAACCCTAATTCAATGAGTGAATTATCATTTTAAGTCACAGCATGAATTTTCACCCATACGTGACTATCCTAATTCAAACAAAAGCTGTACCGATTATAATTGCAGCAGAGGATAAGTTTAATACTATTGATAGTCCATACTGCTAAAACACGGTAGAGAGATTATTATATATAACCAGTGCTCGAGAAATATGTCAGTCCATCAGTCCCAGATCGATAGATTCACTAAATGACTGGGAGATTTTTGGGCTGGGAACTTTTCGTCGTATTAGATTTGAGGTTTGTTTATTTGAATAATAATTCTAACTTGGGACCTTCAACTGCGAAGTCTAATAATCTGCCACTGTATACTACCACTATGTCCCCTGGCATTCATAGGTGAATTATTATTAAAAAAATATGAAAATATTGAAAACCAGTTAGACATGCAGAAAATTTAATTTGTTGTCCAATACACTTGTGTAGATAAATCAAATGTACACACTTTCAAGTAAAATACTTTTATGTCAATAAACCGTGATTGTATGCCTTTACCAAGGAATAACCTTTTCCTTGCTGAATGAATTAAGCTCTGTTATGTAAAATAGGGAAAACTTCAATGCTTTTTATGCTTTGTAGATTACAAAAGTATGCATTTTATCCTATGGTCACATAGGTGTAGATAACAGAGAAGTCAATATCAGTTCTGTAATGGGCTTATGATATGCCCATTATAGTCTAATTTGTCATATTTGATATACACAAAGTCAATATGGGTCAAGTGTGATAAGCAAATTCTGGTATGTGTAATAAGGTATTAGTGAGGGCTGCTTTTGTAATGTGAGGTCACTTTGTCAATGGGGAATAAGATAGTGCATTGGCAGTTAATGCTTGGGAAACAATTATTTTTATTTAGCCCTATTCCTGCTGGATTTGACACAGACACTGCTCTTTAGGGCATCTCCGGTTGCCTCCAGCATGGAGAGGGTTAATATCATAAAATCCAGCTACTAGCACACTACACAACCTCCAAGGAAATTTGAAATTTTAAAGTTGATTTTTAAAGTTTGAAGCGACTCAAACACAAAATTCATATTGTATTAACCAAAAGAACTGATGATCCTACACCAAGTAGTGATTTATTTCCTTCCAAATGATCTGTTATCGATAAATCAGCTCATTTATGGAACAGTTAGCTGGTGAGCTGGAGTGTGTGACCGTCTCTCAACCATCTGACCGAGGACCAATCACAGCATACTCATGTAACTAACATAGAGGGGAATCCCCACGAATGGGTACTAGTATGTAAACAATCCTTGTTTATCATTGGTAAGTAAAATGATTTATATTAATGGGTTTGCATAGCATTTCATGACTGAAAGCACAAATTCTTGCAAATATAGCTCTATATATTACATATGACCAATAATAAAAACGGGCAAAGGTAAAATCACACTATATTGTCACATCACATAGTGTATGAGTCCTTTTAAAGAATAAAGTATAAAGAGAGTGGACATGAACAGGTGACAAACAAACTATTGACAGTGTACCCAGTAATTGAAATATTCTAAAATGCTAAAAACATGCTAAATATATCACCTAGCTCCCGTTCCATAGAACGATGATCATTGCGCTATGAGAGTCGTAAGTTGATGTTAACATATAGGAGTTATGACTCTCGTAGCGCTATTATTGTTCTGTGGAACAGGACCCTGAATATTACCTTATATATTTTATCGCATTTATAATGTAATACAGACAAGGCACGTAATAAACATATGCATATACACTCTAAAGGAAAACTATCACACAAACTTTCGCAATGTATATTTACAAGTCATAAACACTTCCACATTAATACTGCACTTTGCAATATATGATTTATACAACAGATATTTACTGATAACATGCATGCATGCACAAGCCTCGACGAGGATATTAAGTCAAGTGCATTAAATACTGAAAAACTGTGCCTGTAGGTACATGGCTTTTCTCATAACTCATACATGTAAGTACAAAAAACGTATTTGTTAGCTGTGGTAGGGCCCTCCATAAAGGCTGGAGGTGTCTATTTACTTCCTGCTGTGGGATGTAACATTTTGCTTTGTTTTAATTGGGTTTAAACCCGATATGTTTGTCTCGATTGTGATTAACCTCATTCTTACTAGACACAACAAAAGTCAGCATTTGTTGGTGATACTGACATTTCAGTCAAGACTCTTATCAGCAAAATAAAAAAAATAAAAATGTATAGGTGTAACGTATGAAAGAGCAGAAACCACTGTCGTGTTGAGGATGGTAGTACTTACAATACGGATCTTTTTCGAGCTGTGGGTTGCCATGGAGACTGAGGTTGAGGATGTTGAGTTGTCTGATGCTGGTGAGGTCCTTCCATGTCAGATTGTTGTTGGATAGGATCAGAGTTCCAAGAGCCAGGAACCGGGACAAGCCATCCAGACATTCAATCTGGAACATACATCCATGGATAACATATGTTTTTTAAACTTTCTTCTCGATGGAAGCAAATAAAGATGCCATACAGAGTATGAAGTGATTGATCAAACGAGATTATTTTAAGTCATCTCCTCAAAGCTATGATATGTATGCCAAGTGAATGCAATTTGCATTTTTTACAGTTCACATAGCATATAAATCAAAATGATCATTAACATTGACTGTATGCCTTTAATTGCATGCCATTAAAGGTACACTATTATCTTTCATTATTGATTTCTTTTTCTTCTTTCACTTATATCACTTGTCAGGAGGAAACCCACAACATCCGTAGCGCTGAATGTTGCAGTAAACCTGCGAGTGCTGGCTGGTACTGACAAGACCAAGGATGATAATTGCATTGCCACTTTACAGACATCGCATCCTATCAATATCGTGTCAGAAAGGTAACTTTCACGAACATTGATGCTGGGCTCCCGGGGCGGGATTTGAATCTGGAACCTTTGGCTCCAAAGTCCAACATTCTACCACTGCGCTACTACCCGCCCCTCTTTCATTATAGTGTCAACTAATACATGCAATCATGATTTTACATGTTTAATATCGAAGATAAATCTATCCTCAATATGCAGTAACATGTATACTTCAAATTCTTTTTATAGCCCTCTAATTAAGATTATCTTTATGTCACTAAATGCCTTTATGAGGAATATTATATCATCTTTTTACAGTGAATTACCAGCTGGGCTGGGCTTGTTGTCATGACCCTTCTAGGATAGCAGAGCAGAGATGATTTGGAAACTGTTATATGACTAAACTAGTAAAGGTCATCAGGGGTAGATAACTCAGGTATCTATTTGCAAACTATAAAAAAATAACCAAAAAACATGAAACAATATATTGCTTCCGCAAAATTTCAGCAGAGTTGATAGGACAAAAACAAATCTCTAGTTTTTAACCCTCTCCCTACTGGATTAGGCATAGGGACAGGCCTTTATGGCATCGCCGGTTGCCTTCAGAGGGTTAATAGAAAAATAGATATATAATATTTAACAAAATTTGAACTATATGTATGACATTGGCTCTTTAACAATCCAATAACAAACTATTTCTATCTTATCAGATAAAAAAAACAAAACAATAACGTTATATATATATATACAATATAATAGGTAATTTTTCTCTCTCCAATTTCCGTTTGATCCACTAAATAAAAAGCCAAAAATAATCTGTGTCAAGATTAGTGATTCCATTGTTACACTTCCTAATACACAGATTTCTGTTGCGGTCAAAATGCCATGCTCTAATGGCTCTTTATACGAGCTCTGTAAATAGGGCGCTCCTATGTCCGAGCAAAAAGATATAATACATACGCCAGGCACAATACAGTATCGCATGCAGATTGCTTCTGATAACCATTACTGTTGTAGACTGTTGACAAACCAAATCTGCCTGCTCGTGTGTAATGCTTAACTTTAGATAAGCTTGCAATAACCTGCTTGCCTAAGCTCCATACACACTATATTTGTCCAATTGTTCATTGTCGGAGAAGGCAGCCTGACATTCCAAATTGGCTGCAACCAGACGCAGTAATACGATGTAGTTCCAATAGAACCAATAATACAACCAGACTCGTTGACATTCTGAAGCCTATTATTGCACTTGACTCTCGTTTCAACCAGAGATTACGAAAGGTTCTTACTTAATAAATAAGATCTAATAGTGTTTTATAAACTGTACAACGTATTTGCTATGTTTCTCTATGTTTTACAGTTATTTTTATGGACAAATAATTTCTCCTTTACTTTCTCCTGTGTTAAAATGTGTTGTTTTTCTCAAAAGAAAATTTGAGAAACAAATGGGAATGAATGAATTATTGTTTTACGTCACCGCGGGAATATTTCACCCATAGGCGAAAACAAATGGGAAGGTGTGGATCAACTAACCCATGATACCTGTATCAAATCATCCTCGCATGCCAGAGTACAGTGGTTTGGTGAATTTTATTTTTTTTACATTTTAACAATATTATAGATATTCTAGATATAAAAAAAAATAAAAATAAAAGTAATTTATGGGAAAAAAATAGAAAAAGATAAAAAAAATATAGAAAAAGTAAAATAATACAAATATAAAGGAGACATGCTACTAGTCTAGGTCAGCCTCGCCTCGCAATCTAATATCTATAACAAGGGAGGACACTTGATGGTCCCTC